>JANTCA010027758.1:0-71185 GCA_024741275.1 Chironex yamaguchii | reverse complement strand
GATAAAATCGAAACGTCAATGAATTGGTGTAAGTTTTGAGTTTTAAACATATATATATATATGTATATATATATGTATATATATATGTGTATATATATATATATATATATATATATGTAGTTTCCACCATCTGATGATTTTATCTCCTATTGTGCTGTTAATAAGTTAATTAACTTGTGTCACTTGATTATCAACTTTAATGATAAAAAAAGTTCGTTTTGTTCAGAAACGAAATTAAAGTAAAATGAATTGGTGCTTTTGTCCACCTTCTGTAAGGAGTGGATCGGATTTAATACAAGGAAACCATTAAAACGTCATCTTGACAGTTGTTAATATCCAAGGATCAAAAACCGATTAAAAGGAGATCCAAATGACAGACTAACGTACTGGAATGTACATGAAGTTTATGACATGCTCCTGTATATACTAATGTATACAAAAACGATACTGGCGTTCGAAGAAAATTCACTATCCATGGAACAGTCAAACAATATAACAGAGCTACAATCAACCGAACCACAGAGGTATGTCATGGAGAATAGAACAATGACTACTTCTGTTCAATCAAATACAAAAACAAACTGTCCGATCTTTCAGTACCCCCGTCCTACGTTCCCTTAACCAATCACAACTCGTTATCTTATTTCCTTTACCGTAATGATCTAACCACATTCACTTCCTTTTCCCGTCTCGCAAAGCAAGTTGGGAGGAGATATAAAATAAGGACGGTAGCCGGCAGAAAATACTCTTTTATTCCCAGAAGGACCACAGTGGTACACTCCGTGACCAAAAATTAGAAAGAGAGAGCTACGTAACGTGCTATGCAAATATGACAAACATGAGAAACTTAGGTGGTTATGTCCAGTACGAGACTTCTTATTACGATGACGTTGTGAAAAGTTGTAACTTCCAGCCTTTGTATTATAGGATTTTCGCTTTCATTGAAATAGCCATACTAATAACTAAACAATTTGTTACGCCTTTTGCCGTTAGCTTAAATGTTAGAAATTGTTGCCGGAAAGCAGTAATTGGCCTTTAACAATCTTTTCGTAGTACAAAACTTGAAAATCGCCTTGAAAATGTGCGACATTGCGCTAAAAACATACTTAAAAGCTTTCTTCGTTTGCTTTTTTCATACTCTGAAGTGTGTCAGACGAAAAAAGCTTTTAAGTACGTTTTTAGCGCACTGTCGCAAATTTTCAAAGTGATAATCGGCCTTCCACGTAACGTGTCATAAGTTTAAGGAAGACGTCGTTCAAAACCTGCTGACTAGAATTTGCCGGCATCAAAAAAATATATACGGACTTTTTGTATACGGAATTCCACTCATCTCCCCACAAAAATGACATGGTCAAAACTCGTATGCAAACTCGTTCTGCAAAAAACTCCTAAAGTTGTGTATACAACATGCTATCCACAGAAGGAATGTGAAGTAAACGAATTAGAAGCTAATCCTAACGTTAAGCTAACCATAACGTTCACAAAGTAGACCGAAAAACTTCAGTCAAAGCTTTACTCAACAAATTTCTAAATTCAGCATCTAATCAGTTCCCCTTACTACACCTAGACCTCCCTCAATTTGTGGATGTTTCGAGAAGTCTCTTTACCTAAACCTCGGTTAATTGAAATGCAGTTAATTAAATCTTGACCAAGATTTAGTAGTATTTTAACAAAGTACTTAAAGACATCTTTTTGACTCAGGTTTATGAAACAGTTGAAAACCCAAATGAAGATGTAATTACAGGATTTATGAGAACTGGTAGGCTAACGAACGAGAATAAACAAGATGTTTCATCAATGCGGTAACTACAACTGTTCCAGCTTTGCGTCAGCGGAGTGCTCCATCCTTAAACATAACCAAGCAAAACCGTTACGAAGGGTGTTGCTACACGCTCAACATATCTGTCGGCAACCATTTCTGAATTCGAAATGTGATGAACGGACGATACCATGGAAACAGACAATGTATCAACAGAACAATATATGTATTTACATGCGACCTGTTCTATTCTTTTGTTAGCTACGGTGTTGAGCGAGTTAGGCATTTTGTATGTGATAGCAATAGACAAATATATTTTTGCGTCTATTAGTCCATATTCACAATATCTTTTCTCATTACTGTGCAGGTTATTTCTAGCTACTACCACCTAAGGATGTCAGCATTGATTCTACCCATAATTCCTTACATTCTTAAAAACAGGCCTATGTTTCTACCTACATTCGCGCATATGAATTAATTGACTTGCATGCTTTTGAGTCTTTTACCTGATAGGATCTATGAAAATGAAAATTATACCCCATTCTCCCAAATGGGGTATAATACACTCTGTAAGGCGCAAGTTTTCAGAGTTGCCCTTGTGGAAAACTGACCAGAGGAAAGCAAAACCAAGAGCTTTGATTGCTTTGCGGGTTTTCTCTGCAACCTACAAGCTCCGGAAAATCCCCAAAACAAGTGGAAATGCTGGTTATGAGAGATGCACTGGAAAGTAAAGGCTGATAAATCTTGCAGTGGTCAACATGCACAGGCCATTTGCAAGAACCATCGACTTTAGACAAGGAATATAACCTTTTATACCTAATTTTATTGTTCGATCTATTTGGACAAACACTTCTTGATTTATATATGTAGTTTGTTGACACAGAATGTTTTGAAGACATTAACGTGGGAAGTTTCTAGCGCATTAAAGCATTTACGTTCTTCATAGTTTTTGCGTATTTCCTTTACGGCCAAAAGGGAGAGTGGGCGGGGCAGAGAGACTATGTCTATGTGAGTCCAGGGTTGAAATCTTTCCCGAACGGCCTTGTAGAAAGATTGAAAGGCCAATCATTTATTTTTTTATATCTTTCAAGGCTAAACATTGTATGACACTTATCGTGACGATGTAACAGAGATATGATGGCTAGGAAATACTACCAAGATTTGCAGACACAACTTGGCAATACATCAATGCTTTTATCCAAATTCTCTTCGACTAATTACATGCTTTTTTAACTTTACGTTTGTGCTTGATAATTAATACAGTCGTACAAAAATAGGGGCACCTCTTGTGTGCATACATAACATCTTCAGCGTTGTTTACTCACGCAAGTCCTTTTCAAAATTAAATAATTTTTACCCCTAACTAACATAAATTTATGTGAAAGTCATGTATTACACCAATGGCAAGTGTGTTAATCCATAAAACAATCACTTAAGCCATTTATCACCAATTATAGCCCGCTTTACAGAAAAATTATCTTGCGTGTACAGGTAAGGTCTTCCAGTGCATTTGACATCATCACCAACTTTCTCGTTAGCCTCGTCAATCACATTACTGGTGGTGCTGGAGGGGCAGGATCTGAATGCTAGTAGAAGAATCAGAAAGAACGTGAGTAGCCACAGAGGATTCACCAAGAAGATTCAGTTTACAAAAATGCAATAAAGGTTCATGCGTACTTCACTATGGTGTTCTTATGGCGTCTACTATTAACCTTTTGTAACATTTTGCTGCACATAAAACCATGGGGCGCTCACATTGAAATTATGTCAAACGGAGTTTCCTTCCTTGCTACGCAGTACAATTCTCATCTCCCTTCTTCCTTTTAACTGCTCCATGGCCAAGTTTACTTTGAATCTAGCATACTTCTGTCTGCATCAATATTTGCAAGTAATAAGCATGGAATTAAAAGTAAGTGATTTACTTCAATGAAACAAAATTATACTTACGAGATAAAATTGGAGAGTAGAAGCAAAAATAACAAAATTGCTGTACTATACAATTCAGCAACAAACTACGCCCAAAGAAATATAATATAATGCACAGTCTTTAACTTCTTTCTATATTAAAAACACTGAGGATTTTGCTTTTGGAGTTTCCTCAAAAGTTGGCCGCTGCTGCCTGTCGCGTCAATAACACTTGTTTTTATACGCTGACGTGCTATTGGATTCTACAAAATCTACCACCAATTTGCAATTCCCTAAGGTAAAACTCAATAGAAACAATACAGTTTTTATTTTTCTTTAAGTTTGTCTCGAATATTACAAGTAGTAAGTTACAGCTAAATAAGTTCATAAAACGTTTAAATGGATATTTTCTCTTACAAAGAAAGCCATCCATCGACACCAAAAACAAACTACAAAAACCAACAAGCTTATAACAATGTTGCTTGGCTGCAAATTGACCAGGTCAAAAAAGGTATGTCAAATTGTATAAATTTCTCACTGGGACATCTAGCTGACACAGTTCAGAATCAACAATTTGCTAATCAGTTACAGTACTTCAATTAAAATTGATCACATTGATTCACCATAACCTTATGATAACAAGCGCCAATGCAACAATACCAAAGGCTATAAAAGAAAGACGACAGTGTCAGTTAATCATTGGACTCATCAACTTGAGGGAAACCTGGTTTAAATCCATCTATGGTGTGAAAATTACTGCCACATCCCAGGAAGTACTGCTGTCTGACAATTACCCTGAAAAGGTAACACTAGTAATTTTCCATGTTAAAATAGGTCAGCTAGAGGTTCAATAACATGATCAAGAAGTAGTTTTCTAATAGAGAAACAAAAAAATTACCAGCTGTGTGAAGGTGTAAAAATATTTTACAAACCAACCAGGCCTGCAGACCATTACACATACCCATTTTGAACTTGTGAGTACTTACATCATTGTTTGATGGCTTTGATGGTCCTGACTGCCTTAAACTTGAAGGTCTATGGAAAATTATAAAAGATTACACAAACGAAGGTACATACCAAATTCTGTGTATGTGTACTAACATAAAGACATCAAAAATAATGCTTTTACCAGGCTTTCTCAACTTTAATAAAGGCATCAAGAAACAGCGACATTTAAGACTGCATAGTTTACAATTTAAGTTATCTTAAGATCAGTCCAAGTATAAGGAAACAAGGACATTGTTACATGGATAGGAAGAAATGGTCCTTCTACCTTCTTCTACCTTGATTAAAGATGGGTTATTTAGTGACCCTTGTAGTTAACACAGAAATCTATAACATGTAAATATAAGAAAAGTATATAAAAACATAACATGCAAAAAATGCCTGCTGTCTACAAGAGATGCAAGTACCACAAACTAATGCAGTTCTAAGGATTCAGCACAGATCAGCATTAAGAATAATTTTAACTGGAGCTAACAGTTTCCAGAAAGATTATAAAACGCCATATTACTAGTACTGATAAGGACTACTGGATTGGTTAATACCACAAAGATATTAACACCTTACCTTAAGAAATAAAGCATTGCTGCCAAAAACATCCAAGCCAACATCAAGTAAAACATATTAAAGTCTCCCCCTCCATCAGCCCTTTCAGGTCCAGGTGCTGACATGAAAAAATATAGCCAGGATAGTTAATGCCATAATCATGAACTTTTTAATAATTTTAATAGCCCAATCTCTTAGGGCCAAAAACAACTAACTTTATTTAGAATCAACAGTTTCAATATACAATATATTCAGGATGAATTGCAATTTAAGGTAAGAACTTTTGGACATATTTCTAGCAAAGGTAATTACTGCAAACAATTGTGAACGAATGAGAACTACAAGCTTCTGCATAAGCATTTTGCTGCTATGGAACCTGGTATTTGATATTTTATGTAACTTGAAAACAGTTTACATCTATGTGAGGAAAAAACTGTCGCACAGTTGTGTTACTGTAAAACAATGTTCACTTATACGCCATAAAGGTAATATGCAAAGGCTGTTACATAGTTATGTTTCAATATCCACTTATGTTCTTGCACCATCTTTCTGCAGCAAAAAACAGCACAAATGTTATAAACATAGCATCTCTTGAATGAATGAGAAAATGCTTCAGATACCAACTACTGACAGATTTACCAATCTTTTTTACTTTCAATCAAACATATTGAAGTTATTTATTAAATCTGTCTTTGGTCAATAGCATTTGGTACTGAAATTGCTCAAGTTAGAAACTATTAACTGAACAAGTATCTCTAGGTCTGACTCAATCTCTGTGTTCAATTGAAAAGGACCTCATACTAAACAAAAGTTAACCTATACTATGGTATTTACATATACAGTGAAAGAGTACATTTCAACACTAAGTCATAAGCAATTACATGTGATATGGATATCACAAATGCGCATTCATGATTTATGGAATGAATCCAATTCTAATTGTCTGTAATGAATCTTTTGGACTGCTCATCAGAAGATTCTATATACAGTCTCGTTAAAAATTACATATACAGTTTGTAGGCTAGTGGCTGAGTGGTTAGAGTGCTTGCACTGTTGGAATAGTGATGCTCAACATCCAATTTCATTGTTATCTGTAGGACATTTAGTTGCATGAACTAAGCTGTATTCTGTTCCGTGTTTTATCACCTTACATCTTGCACATGGTGCTATCGTTTTTTTTCTCTTATGTATGTTTTATGTGTGTGTAAGATTTGATGTTCTTTCATCAATACCAAGTTATGCCAGTCTTCATTTCTTGATTAGTTTAACATGCGCTTTAACCAGGAGGTGCTGGGGGCAAATCCGTTTGTAGCACCTTTGACAATTACCTGAAAACCATATGCCATCGGTCAACCAAAGCCATCTCAGGGAAATTGGGTATTACAAAACTGTTAGAAGCTGAGCAACCTAAAAACATCATAGTTGAGATCATGGGTGTCCAGTCTTGTTCAACAAACTGTTCACAGTGGTTTAGTCAATCATGTTCAAGAACTGCAAATTCGTTCTGCATTCACTAATGCACAGTGTAAATGGTAAGTTGGCTCCACAGACAGTGCTCAGATGAGTAGTTGCAAATGTGCCTGTGCATGCATCTAAGAGTCATAGTTTCTAGCCATGTGATAGACAGGTATCCTCAATCAAGTAGCCAGCCATTATACACATTCTATCACCTCCAGGGTCTTATGTACTTTTAAAAATGAAGTCATTCTTGTTATGTTATATTAGCACAAACATTAGTTTAAGAAAAGCAGTTATTACAAAAATTACTTAGCTTGGTCAAATATCAGCAAATGCAGTAGTTGCCATTTCTATTGTTGCACGATAATTTATCATAATAGAACACATGCACAACAGAATTTTTGTCTTATACCTTTAACTAGGAAATACATTTGCAAAGTCATAATTATCAGTGACAATCCTTGCTGCTGATTTGCTACAGCTTGTAAGTTATTAGTAATGAAATACTAATCTGCTTCTCATTTACACATTTTGCAAAAACTAAGCAATATGATATACTTACGATTTTGGAAACATTCTGTATCAGTGCAATAATTTTGTGAGTTTCTAAGCTAAAAAGATATGATAAACATGTTATCAATTTCTCGTCTCAGACAACACATATGCTTTAATACAGAAATTTGCAAATATTTAATAACATTAGTAAACTGTGATACAAATGCAACATAAAAATGAAACATTTTAAAATTTCAAAATGCACTGCCACAGTTGAAAACTTTACCCCAACACAGATTGCCCAAACATAGTTCTCAGACCTAATAAGACAAAAACTCTTAAAAATCTCAAAAAATGGAAAGATGAATCAAATAACCATTCTGATATTATGATGGTGTGATATCTCTCTAACAAATAAAAAGCCCTTTATCACTTTTGCTATTTAAAAATATATTAGCTAAATTGGAAGTCTTCAAAACTTTACACTCGCAAGAGGCTTCTGAATATGACTAAAACACTAAAAATAAGATAGTCATCCTTTAAAGCAAATTTACGGTTAATCTCAATAAGGGTTGGCAGGCAGTTTTTCACAAAGTAATGGTATCAAACAAATCACATAGAACTTTGAATTTGCAGTATTCATCCTCCATTTTAAGATACCTATTCATTCCCTGTTTACTGTAATCTTAATGTTAAATTTTTTCTACTAATCATGTAAGAGGAGCTGCCTGTGTTCCTTCCCAGCTGAAATGTTAGCTGTCCTCCATCCCTGACCATGCTATTATTCAGCCAGTTTTAATAATGAATGCAATGAAACAATTGAAAGTTGCATCATATGTGCCTTTGAGATGCAATGCCTGTCATAAAATATGCCTGACTGTCAGTACTCATTTCAAACAGGAAAGAATAAATCAAACTGCATCAGGTGCAGTTGGGTTGGGAGACAAGATTAAGAGACAAATACCTAAACACACAACATCAAAACCTGCTACCTAGCTGAAGCCAACTTTGTGGATAAAGTAAGAGAAAAGGAGCATAGTAAAGTGTAAGAAAGTTGCAAGTTTGAGGTTAAGAAATACACTAGGCTTGGTGCCAAACGTATCAATGCAGGAGAATTATGCATCCATGACCTGTTGACTGTGGAACAAGGTGTTAACATTGTAGATGCTCTTTTTGAAAAAATTATTCTTTTCGAGATTGCTGCTGTGATCCCATTCAGTGGCAGATCCTGACCAGGGCTAACAGTGTTTGAGCACCAGTCAGGTTCCCATGTCCCAAATTGAATTTTTCGATATGGAGAAGTGATGAATATAAACCAATATGAAATGAGAAGAGAAGTCAGCCTCTGCATTTTTAAATATTTTACAAATTAATTATCAATATAACGGTAGTTTATTTATACAATTTTTCAGGCAAACACAACAAAAGTTTTTCTGGTATCTTTTTGTATATTCAAATTTATCTAAATTTTTGAGTGTTTTCAGTTGCGAGATATATGTATATTATTTGCATGACAACAGTAAATCATACTGATGTAAAGAGTTCATTAGTAAGTTAGTCATTGTCGATTGTTTATTGTTATACGAATTACATATTACTAGCATTTGATTGAGGTTAGGTCTAGATTTTTGCATGTAAATCATTACACAACAGACATCTTTTTTGTTTTGACTGACAGTATGCATAAATGAATTTTTCTCATTTCATATGGATAACACGAACCCACAAAAGCGTGCCCATCAATTTCCAGAACTCAGTGTCAGAACCATGGTCAAATTTTTGCCTGGATCTGCCTCTGATACCATTACCAAGTGTACATTATGAAAGACTGTTAAGCAGAATGAAGGTAGTCTCTGCATCCAGGCAGCAACTGTAACAACTAAGAAGGACCACTCTGCCATGTTGTAAGACGAGCATGGCCTTCTATCTAACAAGTCAAAATAGCCTATGTTTTATGAAAACAATCAAAGATGTTTCAAATTGTTTTTATACAACAGACAATTGACCTTATAAATTTGTTAGCTCGAGAAATATGACCAATCATACTTTATTATTAGTTAAGCTTTCTTGTTATAAAAATGCTGAAGGATACTCCTTTAGAGTGATATGTGTTATCTAAGTGAAAACATTGTAGTACAAAGAACAATGATAAATTTAAATAAAAGAAATTTTAATCAGTTTTGCCTACATAAATGTAACATAAAGGTCATGGTCATGAAAATCTTCCCTGTATTAGCAACTAATCATATATTCATAACAACTGAAATTAAAGGTATGAGTATGACCATCAGGGCATCAAATCCCGGTCTTACAACTGCAAGTTTGATGCCTTATATATTCATAAGCTCAATCGGATCTCTTTATCACATTAAAAATTTCCATTAAATAAACAAAATTAGTAATTAGAATTTAGCCAAATGTCCTGCTCAAAACAATGTCTCATACCTATACTCCTAGTAATTAAATTACTTTCTTTCAATTTCTTTCACATATGTTAATTCTGCTAATTACATTAATAATATAACCCTATGTGTTTACATATATAGTAAAACTTTTGACACAATACACATATGCTTGGACAACAAACCTTTTACAAAGCAACACAATCCAATCACATACAAACATGTATAAAAAGAAATATCAAGTACAAATATAAAATATAAATCCTAAGAATTATACACTTCATGCTTTTACATTTTTTAAATTATTACATTAATCTAAAGTTAAAGATATGTGAATGTGTTTTTGTAACAGATTACTCTCAGTTTATCCTGTTGACAGGTCAAACATTATCCAAAAGATACGTCACTATGGGTATCACACAATGTCAAGCATTGATAAGCAAAGCCATAACAAAGCTTTAAAAGCAAGATATAGTGTTAAGCAAATACAGGGAGCATTCTGACATGGCCAGCATACTATCACTAATCAAAACGAAGCACACAACAACTTCTAAGTATAAAGTATCACGTAAAATTTGAATAAAAATATTAATCAGTAGTGGTTAATGACCATGTCATGCACACAGCATTCTGTGCTCTATTTGGGTAGAGGTGAATTTAAGGTAGGGTCAGACTATTCCTATGATCATGTCTGATCATTGGGGCAGTTTGCTTTCATAACCTTCTTCTCTCATAGCTCTCGTCATTCCTCTTCCCTAATGCTATACTTTTTTGTCCACACTTTCAAATAACGTTCAACGATCTTTCTGGGTCTCCCTCTTATTTTCATATGAGTTGTCAACTTTTCCATTCATGATTGTCAACACAGAGTCCCTTTTCCTTCTCCATATGTGGCCAAACTATTGTAGCTTTCTCCTTCTTCACTACCAGTATTTTATACTAATAAATTCGGTCACAAGATATTATCTGTTGGGAACTCCTATTGTAAAATCTGCAATCAACTTGTGAAAACACAGGAACACAGATGGCACAGGTGGATAAACAAGCATGCAGTTCGATACGTTCTTAAATCTAGGTTCTGGTTTGAATCCCAACATAAAAAATGGTAAGCAATAATCTACCGACCTTTTAAGTGTACTGTATTCATTTATATCATCTTTGAAACGAAAAAAGAGGTGTTTAATGTGTCAACTTTAATAATCAGAAAACTGTTTACATTTGAGTCACAATGATGTAACATTGCACCAACCGTATAGTTTTGTTGATTCGAATATTTCCTGGTCCTAGTCAACTCGCATCGTAATTACCTATTAGTAACTGAGACTAAAGGTTACTTTTAAATTGTACGGCACTTCCCTGCAATCAAAAAGTCGGCAAATTATAATGGAGGCGGGTCCGGTGCTCAGTTACGGTTGTAGATTGTAATTACAGCTAGATTTCAAAAAGTTGGAGGAAAAACATGGCGTTCCTCGATTCAAATTATCAAGTATATATCTCATCATTGACAAAAAAATATTTTCTCACGAGTGCTTCATGTAGAGGTTGATTCAACAACGGCTAAATATCAAAATAAGCAAAAAGATCATCCCAACTACTAATACGACAGATACAAAACTTAAAAGAAGACTATCAAAAATGGCACGAGTTTATTTTTTGAAGCATTCAAGTAGATGCTCATATCCATAGTTTCAAATGGCCTCAGTATAGTGAAATATACTTACCAAGGATATAAGTCGTCGCATAGCACCTTCATGACTGAAAATGCATTCGCATGGGTCAAACGGAGGAGAATTACCATCCATCTCCTCAGCTACTGGTTGCTACCTGCACCACCTCTGCGACAAAGAACGATCCTTATGAAAAAACGACGACTCTTGGTGTTCCGGATAACAATTCCCTTGCTGATTACACGCTATCCCTACTTAAAATTTTCCCCAAAAATCAGTCATCCTTGATCCATTGCTTGTGCTCCAAAATGTCTTCCTGAGGGTGCTTAATTCATTGTTTGTAAACACAGTCTCTGAAGAGTAGTAGCGGCGCTCTGATTGGTTGAAATAAGCGATTGATTTAAAACCACGTACAGCATACCAATGACGGGCAAAAATGAATGGACTGGACATGAGTTCTTTCCAACAACAAAACAAAAGGTCTGGGAATAACAACTTTAGTTACTCCATTTCTGATGTTGTGTTTATGACCTATGAATTGTCAATCAGTCATTGTAGACAATGTTTAAGACAGGAATTCTGGATTCTAAACTTAATGAACTACGAAGTGTGGCCACATCGAGAGAGTGAACAGCTTGGAATTGCTTAAATATCCCATTGGCTATGTAGTATATTAGCCCCAATAAACAAAACCCACAAATTTTATGAACTCAAAAGCAAGTATATAAGTTGATAAATCTACTGATTTACCTAACCACAATATTAATAATGCGACAATGCGTAAATTCATTCATTCGTAATTTGTAGTTTTAGGAAGCATGCACATGAAAGAGAGTAGCTGATATTTGATGGTATAAAATCATTTCTAAATAATTTCTCGGTAGTCATTGTCACAGAAAACTGCTCAACTGAAAGCTGCTCATTATCATGTGTGTTCCAGTTGGTCTTGTCCACAAACCCGCTTGCTAGACAGCGTTTCATCTCTATCATCTTTCTGCCATTACTCAGAACTCTGTTATACACTTTGCCCTAAAAACTCCTATTTTTTAACGTACGCATTAGACTTGACGACACGGGTGAATTCAAAACAGCCTATTAATATTGTAAAATGTGGTTGTTATTCAACTTTAGTGTCTCATGAATAAAGCTGCTCCTTGAAGTCTTTATGCCTTATTACAAATGATAAGAAGCTGTCAGGCAACACTTTTTATTCGAATACTTGGCCTGATTTCACTCACAATCATAATGATTCATGATAATAACCATGTTGAAACTCCATTTAAGGTCCTTTACCCTTCTATTAGAACTTAAACTATGCAAGCTATTCTATACCCTGTGCTCAGACTCAGCTTATCAAATCAGTGGAGTCTGCGCAACCAACTTCTAAAGCTTGTTCTGGCCTTTATGTCATTTTTAAAACATTGAAATGTTCTTTCATTTTCTGTTGAGTTTAAAACCAATCAAATCACCTGCCAGGTTTTTTGCAAGTAATTTGATTAGCAAGAGAAAGCGGCCTATTAGTTTACTATGTGAGTGAATAAATTTCCACTACCGATCGGTTTCTGGTGATTAGCTCGTGATTTTAAGATGAGTCTCGAATTCGTAGCTGCGAAAACCATTTGTTTGAATAATGAATCGTTTTACCGATAGCCTGAAAAATATTAAAATCGCCTGGGTGTCGAAGAGTAGTTGCAAGATCAGCTTTAAAGCATTCATGATCATTTTCAAGGAAAGATAGCATATTGTAGTACACGTACAGGTTAAAGAAGTTAATTTACTTTTCCTTCAATTACAATCATAGCTATGAACGGCTTTATTCGAAAACGAAAATGCTGAATCAGTAGAAGAAGCTTTTACAGACTGTACTGACAGGATTTGTTGAGTCTAAGAGCAGGAAAATAGTTTAAGATACTTTATTGCTTGCATATCCTGACTTCTAAAAGAAAGGTAACAAACTTTACACGGAATACAGATGTCATAGTCGCATTAAAAGTACGTCATTGATGGGCGTAGCTCGTCAACTTTCTCATTTACATATCCAATGCCATTGATCACGGTCATAAAGAGAGCATGCAAATTTACTAGTGTATCATGAAGAACTTAATGTAGAATGTTAAGTACACTAAAAAGGACAGTTTTAGTACTTGGGTGAAATGATCGGTTCATGTTCTCAGCTCTTCCGTGAACAATTTGATGACATACCCCATTATGACAAAACACTCAGCTACAGCATATAATGTTTGCTAGTACAACTAAGAAATGACTTTGATAACGCTGAAGACTATCAGACAGACTCGCCATGAACAAACGAGTTGTCAACACTCTATGAACCCTTCGTGCTAAAAGACTACCTCTGACTTTGACTCTTATTAACTTTTCCATCAGTTCTATTTTCATTTTCTTTTCATTTTTGTATTTATCTTTCTCATGTAGCCTTTCTCTTTCTAGTATCTTTTGCTTCTTGTACATTGTCATCTGTCCTTACGTTTTCTATTGTCTACGCTACCACTCTCACTAGTTCTTTCTTTGTTTGTTTAGTTGTTTTGTTTGTAATGTTAAATTTTACTTTCTACACATCATCCAGTTGGTATAATTGTATTATTGCTAATTGTTCACCTTTACTTAAGACCTTTATTTACTATTTATTCATGACCATTTTTGATGTCTTATGGTCTTTGCTTCATAATCTATGTCCCTTTCCTGCTTCCTGTGTTCTTACTTTCTATGACGTCACTGTGCATCCTCAATTATTCTATCTAAAGCTTTACACTCTTTATAAGTAACACTTCATGCAATTGATTACTTTAAATTTCTTGAAAGTTTCTTAATTCACCAAGAAAGCAGTGAAATAGTAGAAGACAACATTGACAGGAATACGATTTTTCTGTAAAATTCAACCTAATATCAACACATTAGCATCCAAAAAACACATTGATAAGACACTTGGTTAGCAAAAGGCTTTTATGTACAATGCAGTGCGTTTGTTAAGCCTGTACTATTTTAATTCTGTTAATATTTTCAAGAAACAGATAGGCATCTGTGCCATCCTGAGCTTCAAAGATTGTTTGCATAAACGAACAGGAGATGAGAAAGTACTGCTCTCTATATAGCTGTCTCTCAACGTAGTACAGGAGACGACTTCTTCTTAAATATAGGTATACTACCAGCAGCTAGATCTAAGTTCGTAAAATTTACCAGTCAGTACTGGAAGTTTTTAAGCTGCCCAGTACTGAGTTACTTATGCGCTTTCTGGTATAAAAAGAGATTATAGACTAGCACGAACAAGGACCAAGGATAGCGCACTTTGAAAATTAGACACTGAGAAAGCTGCCAAAGAAGATCGCTATCGTCCACAAATTTGAAACAAAAGACGTCAGACAATCAGCACTATCGATGTTCTGTAACATTGATAAAACCCGCCATCTCGTTTTTCCGTAACCCTCTTGTAATTCAAACACTGGTTTAGATTGAAAAGACCAGAAACCAAACAGGTTGAATGAAAACATGAAGATTGTCTACTACATATACAACTTTGTGCATAGTCTTGTACAAGGCCATGCTTCAGTGCGCTGCAGATGAGAATGGATATCCTAAACCCTGCCGGTTATGACCATTCGGTAAGTCAGTGACATTAACACATTGTTTGTATTTAGGGTATCATACCATACTTACAATGCAAAGAGCCGGAAAAATGACATTCATTGTTCATTTTTGAAAGAATATGTATACCATAGTTGGGGCCTTCACTGGTCGTGTAAGTGTCGGTTAGAGAAAAATCATAGAAAGCAAAAAAGTTGTAAACCATTGCAGGCACCGACAGATAAAGTCAGCACTGTGTTCAACATTTTAAGGAAATACTGGGGGGTGGGGTGGGGGGGTAAAGCAATACTGATACTAGAGAGAGACACTAGTATGCTTTATATGGCTTATGACAATTCAAAACAGATTAAGACAGATGGAGAAGTAAGCTGCCATGGAGTTGGATTTATTTACATATGCAGCGGTGAAAGATATGCACGGTAGTTAGCACTGATGGTCATAACGCTCAAGATTTACTGTCTCCTTTGCAGATAAAGACCCCGTGAGTGCGATTCTACAGCGATCGATTTTAATACTATATAGAAACACAATATTTTGACATAATTTTTCAAACTTACTGTATATGTTTACATTGTCTAAGCATCTAACTGATTACAAATAACTATCTATTTGCAGTATAATTTGCATATTCGTCGTACTGAAATTCAAATATATTGAATTTAGTTAACTTAATATTTGACAAGTAAAATTCAAAGAAAATCAAATGAATGTCATCACCCTTAACTTGTATTCGGAATATTGGCCATAATTGGCATCATAACCTGATATGATGCCATTAATAGATTCTTAGATCCGTCATGTGAACATTGCGTTGTAGGGCGTAGAAAATGTCTGCTCTAAATGTAAATTATTGCGAGACGTAAGAGAAGAATGTAAAGACAATGTAATAGAACTTTAGTAGCAAGGTTCGCTTTCAAGTCCAGCAACTAACAAGAACAGAAAAATATGTCGATAGGATGATCTGTGATAATTTTATGACCAATTACAATATAGTGATAAAGTTACTATTTGAACAGATTATGTCAGGCTTACTAATTATTCATCAATTGATCAATACCTTACTTGTTGTTTCTGTAGCAACATATGTCAACGCCAGCCTTGATACCCTAATCCCACAGCAATGACGAGATACGAGAATACTTGACCCTGTCACGTACAAAGTGTCAGTTCAATATTTTGGTGTTGAACATTTCAAAAGACTTGCTGAACGAGATGTCACTGGATCGGACCAGAGAAACAAGATTCAGCATTCATATTTTTTAGACATAGAACTTGGAAATACAGAAATTTTGTAATTTTTAATTGTCGTTTGTATCCAAATTTTCTATAAATTCATACAAATGACTTATCTAGCAATATTCAAATGTCTTAAGTTTTTGTGTATTTTGTATCTGACATTTATCTGGGTGACACATGTTACGGTACTTCGGTGTGACCTGTAAACTTTATATCTTAACAACCTTACCAAGTGATGTTCTAGATAACAAAAATTGAGAGGGTAATCGGTCTCAAAATCGCTGCAGTTTATCAAAATTCTATCTTTTAAAAAAGGGTATTAAGGGATTTCAGGTACACAGTGGAATGCTACTCCATGTTTTTGACTTACAATGCCAAGACTTTATGTTAACACATTACAGGGGTGATTTCAAATAAGACGAAAAAAAAGATCTTGATTCGTCAAATCTTAGTTCTCACCATTTTTTTTGTCGTATGTCAGTCTAAGTATCACAAGAAATATACACTTGTGTGGAATAATTCTGTTAGAGACTTTTATTTGAAGTTTCACGAATAGTTTACATCTTGTAATTTATATATAATTTTGGATATTCAAAAGTAATAGACGGTCGACTTCCTGACATATTTATAAGTGAATTATTGGCATATGTTTGTATGATACAGGTATGACGGAGTAGTCGGATGCATGTTTCCACTTTGCAATGCTTACTTTGATTTAAACTTCTTCGAATTTGATATTATCACCTCGGTACATGGAATCGTCTGAAAAAGAATGCCAATATCCTGAAAACACTAAAAGTATTTTCAATATGATTCACTAATAGTAAATAATCAACTGACATCAACATTTATAAAATTCTTACACAGTCCTTAAATATGCAATGGATAAGTGACTAAATATCTATCATGCATTATGATAGTTATGCACATTGATATACAGATTATCGATTAGCTACTCCTAATGAAATAACAACCTGGTCAGCTGTAATTATAGTTCTTAAGACGATTTGATACGATGTGTATGTATAGGACACCTGATTCACTAAAATTCTTATAAGTAACGTTGACCCTCTTTTGTATGAGTAAGTGGCAAGCAATTGTTAGTTAATTTTTACACTATCTGTAGTATTTCAGGTAAATAACAGGTTCCGTTGTCAAAAAGTTCTGTAATTAATAGTAAGTGTGCTGCATAAAAATTTACATATTCTGAAACAGTACCGGTAACAAAGGTTGTGTAAAATTTAAACAAAACAAGTGTTGCTGCAAATAAAGGATTTCACTATGCAAAGAGAAAATTATTTAATCCGAAATTTTTCCCGCCCAATAACTTGATTTTCATGTTTTATAATCTAAAGTGTATCAGATGGAAATGATTTTAGTTCCTTAATATATATGCTAGCCATTCAAGGTCATTTTGAAATTATATGCAGTAGAAGAATTGAAATATTAAAGAACTAGTATTACATTGAAAAGTTGCCACAAATTTGGATTGATAAGTTTTATGCAAAAAGCCTGGGAAAGACTTACCCAGTCATATTATGCTCAAAGTCAATAATAATCATAGACTACTAGTTGTGCAAATCAAGGCAAACGTCGTTACCATCATCTCCTATAAACCTCTCCATGATCGTCTTATCTCATCGCTTATCTCACGTGATGAACTTCACACAGTTAAGAACTTAACACCAAGAGGTTTAAGTACCAGATGTTCTGAAACTTTGCATTAAACTCTTGACTAAAATCGAGATGGTAAACCCGATCTACACATCAATCTTTCCAGAATAAATTTCACTTTTTATCTAGGATTTCCACTAGCTTGAATGATAGTTTGAATACCATGAGACAAATTTCAGTGTAGGACCAGTCCAGTGGTCTCTGTTTTTTGCTAAAAATGAATAAAAGAGTTTTTGATCGGCACGACCAGCCTCCTTATCGTCTCCATTTTGTATCCCATGCCGAGTATACGTTTTACTTTATTCAACATCATTGTTTTCAAGCTTCTTTTGTGGCTGTCCACACGCAAACGGTAGCACTGTGTTTGCAAATGGCTTACGCTTCTTGGTACGTTTTTACAAAAGTTTCAACCTCCGCTCCGGGGAAATTTCGTTTTGTTGTTGGACCAGGTTAACAGACCTTGAAAAGCATACGAATAAAAACATAGACGTGCACATGAGTTCAATTTTTGCCTCATTTCTAGTTGTGAGTGTATGTACACATGTGACGTCTATGGAAAACGATCAAAGAACGCTTTTCTCTGTTTGAATTCCGGTGAAACGAGGATTGAATAATGAATGACAAAGCTGTATCTTTGACAATAGAAGATTTCCCTTGGCAAGTGAAAGCTTAACCTCGATATCCTTGGACTACGACATCGTTCATATTATAGCGAGATTATCTTTTAAGCTATAAGCCAATCATTATGTACAATCTCTAAGAATATTCCGTAGCCAAGAACTTAGTTTAATCAATGTCTTAAATATGGAATAATAGTTAAGCCGATCATCTGTGTCATGTTCACAGTCTTTAGCGTCAAAATTCGGCATTTTGTGATCAAATATTCAATACAATGGGAAATACAATGCTAGAAACCCATTCTACTTATTCATCTTCCATCTTCTTTGTTTCTTGAACCATAACCTTAAGTTTTCCACTTGGAAGTACGTGGACAAATACTTTACCCCACATTCTATCGCGTCTTAACTGTTCCATGGCCATTGCTACAGCCCTGGCCACATTACTAGGAACAATTCGCAATTTTTCTTTCCTACCTAATTCTGGCGATTCAATTTTCGTGCGCTCTGACAATTCTGAGTCTGCATTAGGCTTATCAGCTTTACTTTTAAGGTCTGTACTTCCATGTTCATCCGTATTACTTTCAGCTTTGCTATTGTGTAAATCTGTATTCTTATCATATATATTCTTGCCATTGTGTAAATCTGTATTTGTCTTATCAATAAAATTAGTACCACTACGATTTTCTGCCGCCTTTGATTTTTGATTCTCGTTTACATTTGTTCTTTTGGACGCTTTGATGTTGTCTACTTTCCCTCGACCAATTACATTTTTCACGTCATTTTGCCCTCCTGTGTTAACTTTAGGCTTTTTCATTTGTGCTTTGAGAGGGACAGGCATAACTGGATTTGCTTTCTTTTGAACTTTGTCGTGAACTCTGTTAGGGAGATCATTATGATCCGATATAGTTGAAGTGAACTGGCTGCTATCCCCGTTATCCATCTTCTTCTTATTCTCATCCAAATGGACACCAGCGCCCTGCAGTAAACGAAGAGCTTCCTGTCTCGATTCCCAAAGTTCTTTTTCCTTTAACGAGTTCTGTGCTAAAAACTGTGCACGGACTGGAACTGCACCATGTGAAGCAAATGCACGCGTTTGACCCCTTGGTACTGCTAAGACTTTACGATTGTCTACTTTGTCTACAACTGCCCGTCGCTTTTGTTCGATTTTCGCCACAGCGGCACGAGCTGTTTTAATTGCTTCACCTATGTCCGGTACCATTCTCTTCTGAATCTTCAAACTTTTCACAGGTGAAAGATGCTTATGTTTTCTATGGGTATGTTCTTTTCTGATTGTATAAGATTTACGAAATTTACCTCTCTTCCTGGCATGACGGACATTGGCCGACATTTTCTGTTTGGGAACAAAGCCTTTAGTATCGGTGAAAATATTTGAAGAACCGGAGCGCCTAAGTAAATGATCTGTTTCTACTCTGCCGACAAAGCTCCTGGTATTAGCTGATTTTTGCATGTTCTCTAAAGATTGGTCCTCGTTTTGGGGATTCAAGTTATCGTCATCTTCCACAAAAGCCTTATAATTGTGGTCGAGTTTAATGCTTTCGTCGTCGTCTTCGATGTCAAGTTCCCTCAATCTTCGGTCTGGTTTCCATCCCCAAGTTAAGGTACGCTTACTTTTCAGATCAGAAATTCCGTCAAGGTTTTTAAATTTTCTACCAGTTCGTAAATTGTTTTTGGTAAAAGTGGACGGAATCTCCCATTTTCGGATTGATTCAGCATCTTGCAGTGATAGCCCATGGCCTTTCAAAATAAAGAGATGCAACACAGAAAAGCTTCCTTATAAACAGACAGATTTAAAAAATAAACGATCTATTTTGAAACAAAATAACCAGTACCTAAGAACGAAGATCAAATTTAAAAATATGGATAGATAAGCAATTAAATACACATTAAAGTCATTTTACAATTTTAAGGAAGGGAGACAAAATTAACTTTCGTTTGGCTAGCACGATAGAATTTTATTCCCGAATAAAGACATTTAGGATAGTGTTATATGCAAGCATTTCGTTCAGTTTGGAATCATTCACCTCTCCAAGACAAATGATCAGCCTTCAGCTTATACTGTAAACAATTAGATATTACAGGTCTTAAAGAATATGTCAAAAATTAAGCGCGGAATCAAATTGAATTTGGTATGTCTTAAATATCATTTTTATCGAGACAAGAAAAATATATTTCATCTTATAAGAGGAAATAACATGTCAGAGAAGTAGAAAATGGCTAGCCTGAACCATTTAAGCTTTAAGAAAAGTTTAAGCTTTTTCATATGCTACATGAGAAGCAAATGCTATGGCATATGGTGCATAATTTTGTCTTTGATGCACCTGGCTTCGCACAAAAAATTGTAGATGTACAATTCTTACCTTCAACTAGTAAATGTTTTGAAATCAACAAGCAAAGAGTTACTGACAAAATTGGCAGCACGGGTGAATGGATCATTGCACCTAGGATGGAAATAAAAGTTAAAGTAGAAATTATTTAAGGAAAAGTTGATCATATAAATTTAGATTCGACACTGGCCAACAGCTAGCAATAGGCCTTCGACAAAAGTGGGCCCTGGGTCACTCACATCCTAACTCTGGCACTGGAGGATAGGGAGTCACCTTTCAGTAACTGCGTGTTGGGTCTTAAGCTTAAAGAGGCTTTATGACACCTAGAAGAAAATGACCAATACCCAAATTCTTTGTCGCAGGTTATTTTCAGCCTTCACAAAACATAAGTTACTCGTTGCACTAGATTCCAGTTATTTATGCATCATAAAACGAACGTCCTACACTACATACTTGTTCTTTATTTAAATAAATCATGATACCAGAAAGATAATTTAATGCTCTAAACATCTGTGCAGTAGATACTATATTCCTTGATATGTAGGTAGCTACTTAAAATGTAGGTTATTCTATCCTCCTTCTTCATAAGATGTTTTCACTGACATGAAATATTATTACATTTGCAAAAGGTATTGATTTCTCGTTGCCCATATTTTTTATGATAACATGTTAAGTCTAAGATTCATTTTCGCACGATAGCCAGAGCTCATGCATCGTATAAATACTTCTTACACTCTGGGACTAAGAAACTAGCCAGCTGCTTATATAAAGTCATAGTAATCAAGATAAACATGTATTCGGGTGGTAGTACCAGCAAAATGTGTCCAGCATGGGTGGTTTAAAATTTTTTCTTAAGACGTTAATGACAGGGAACCATCAGCATTCTGTCAGCAAACAATATTGTTTAAAGTTGATGCGACTGCCATATTACATTATAGTACTCACAATAAAAATCTATCTTCTACCTCTACTTAAAAGATAAATATGTTCCTCAGCTCCCTATTAGCGTAGAGTTGTGCAACTTATGTGGTATTGCTCCACTCTTAACAAATATATATATATATATATATATATGTATGTATTTATCAAGAGTGAAGCTTTGCCAGAGTAGTTACACTAAGTAGTTAAAGAGGTGACTTTACTTTCTTCGTTCGTTTATTTTCCCAATTGATTTTAAGCAGTCATTGTTAGACAATGCTAGCTGTGTTTGATTCGTGTTAAGTTTATAAAAAGCAGATCAGTATATTTCTAGTTTATGTAGGCTGCAACCTTAGAATGGATTTTGGTGAAGGAGATCTTTTGAGAAACTATTTGGAAGGATATCGCTTGTAAGAAGAAGATATAAAGTTTACTACTGTTAATCATACAAGTTAAAGTATCAGAAAAGAAGAAAGCAAAACATGAAGTGAAATTGATAGGCAGCATCATAAAATCGACTGTGAGCGGGTTAGAAACAAAACAACATGCTGAGCTTCTTAGCGTGCAGCGTCCTAGTCTTAAAAGAACCATGTAACATAATGTTGCTGGTGGCGGTGCTTGTGATAATGATGATACTGGCAATGAAGATGACCATCTTGATGATGATGCTGAAGATAATAATAATGCTAATGACAACGATGATGATGATAGTTATGGCGATGATAATGGGGATATTATGATAATTATTGTAGCAATGATAGAACAATATTGTGTCGGCAAAGTTAAAAAGGTTATTTGTAAGTTAAATAAAAATAACTATAGTTCAGAAGTAAATAGTTTACTATAGTAATTTTTACTTAACTTCAAAATAACAGAAGCCACTATGCCTTTCTTCACAAGCGTTATTTGTAAGGCTCTGGTGAAGGCGGATATGTACTTGGTTATGTATCTCAAAAGATCAAATATGGCCTAATCGATTGGTAGATACCATAACACCAGACACTATACTTCATTTGCGTTTCTATTTTCTTTACGTTTGTATGCAAAGAGGCCTGTTAGTATGATTTATTGATTACACTTAAGTATCTGATGGAGTAAAAAATAAGCCTCTGTTCGATCATTTGAATATAGACAGTAAAGACTTCAGAATTTGTAACAGACTGCCTATGTTAAAGTAGGTGAAGACATGAATGAATTTACAAAGATACAAAAGGGAGTTTCGCAGGGATATGTAGTTTCTCCCGCTTTATTGAACAAATGAGGTAAAATGATTACGCAAAAACTGAGCACTTTAAATGGTGTTCGTGTAGGAAGAAGAAACATAACTTATCTAAGATATGCAGACGATACAGATATTATTACCGAATCACAAATGAAGCCACAAACTGAATAAGATCGAGTGACAATGTGGGTATATCAATATCTACAGGAAAACAGAAAGCATCATAATCAATAAAGAGTACGAAAGTCCAAGTTGCAATGCTTGGAGCGTAGCATTAAGCAGGTAAAGAATTTAAGTTACCTTGGTAGAAGCATTACAGGAGACGACAGAAGTAACACAATCTGTCAATAAATAAATTGTTGTGGTGAAGGATTTGGTCTCAGAAAACATATGTAGTGACTCGGACTCAAAACATTAGACCAATACACAATTATTTTACCTGTATTATACAATTCTTTCCTTTTTTTACGTCAGAGACAATGCAGTGGTTCTCAATAACAATTTGCAATTTTTGTTGAAAGTATTAATTTCAAAATTCACTTGTAAGAGATCAGTAGTTTCGTCTTTGAAGGTTCTATGGTATTTTTATTATTTTACATAGAGAAGGATACTTCAACTTTCACCTATAGCCTAAGGTAAAAAATGAAACTTAAGATTATCAGTTTGTTTTCTTGCTTTCTTTTCTTTTCTACTCTTTGTCTGACTGTACATCATTTGACTCAAGTACAGGCAGTGTGTTTGCTAAATGAAAGCCTATACTTTTGATTAATGAATTCCCTTCTTTATGACACTATGAACATGCCAAGACATCTATTACCGTTCAATGGCATAATTGACTCTGGTCGGGCTATCATCTTTATGAGTCTCCGTTTCCGCCAGCAACAGATTGTGAGATAATACGAGTAAAGTTTCATCATTTGTTTCCATCTTTCCATTTATATCCTTGAATATATCGAATGATATATTCTATGTATCTCTCATCTGGATTGCTTCAATTAATTTTTCTTGCTATTATACCTACTAACAGTTACCCCTCTTTTCCATCAATGAGAATGCCCATAGCGTTTCACTGTATATGTTCTCTTTGAAAGAATAGAAAAATAGATTTGTAGTGTCTTGAAGGTTGTGGTTTTCACTGAATCGTTATCAGTCTTTCTGCATCACACCTTAAATATGTAAGATGCTAAGATTACGAGATTTATCTGTATAATTCATTTGTTATCCTCTAGCCCTACATCACCGCATTATTAATAAGCAAACACACAAGTAATATAAGCAAATAAACGTACTTGATCTTTCTCTTTAAACTGAAATCTTCCTATCATTGATAGCTTTGTGTATTGATTGTAAACAAATCCAGCGTAGCAAAAACTGTAAGCTTGACAGAAATTTGTTGCTTGCAAAACAGACTTTGTTTCGTCTTTAGAATGTGATACCCTCCCACAATAATCTTTGATTTTTATTTTATGCATGTTGTAAAGATATTGCAATGAAAGTTATCTTGTTTAGTAACTTAAAAACAATATAAGCGTATTCCTGGCAAATTAATGAAGAGATTTCGACTTGGTTTTCTAAGAAATTTGAAATAATAGAATTATTAACCAGCAATAAGATATAGTAAACAGCTAATTAAAACATGTAAGGTAAGTCAAATTTGCTGTTTATTAGTAAATAGAAAAGTAGTGAGATTTTGCTCTTAACCTATTTAAATATACTTCACTTTATTAGTATATTTAATAAGAAATTGTAAATGCAAGATGAAATCAATAAATAAGAAAAAAGGCGAGGTAACATTTTCCAATGTAAGTTTAAAAGCAACCCAAACAGCACGTGAGGATAAGTATGCATACCTTAAAGTTCTTTATGAAGCTTCATTACATTCAGCTCAGCTTTAAAACAAACCATGCCTCTTTTGAGCATTCCATATCAGAAAATGGTGAAGAGACTTAGTTAAAGACGTGAATAGTAGAAAGTGCTCTTTCTATGTGCTGGAAAATGTGTATTTTATCAGTACGAAGATAAAATAACTTTTATCTATCATGATTAAATCTTGTTCACAGCTTTTCTGCACTCCAATACAGCGTTTCAGTTGATTTCCTTGATCAGTGGCTACAGACAATGTCAGGGGGCAAGCGTACTAAATGGGCTACCTGCCCGCGTTATAATCAAGCCACAAGCTCCAATTCAGAAATAGGGGATGACTTTGCTCCTCCGTTATGCTGAAAAGATTGTTTGATTCTCTAGATGTGCTTGCTGGACCAAACTTATGATTGATCTGTTTCAAATGTTTAATCAGGAAGACGTACTAAAAATACTATTCAATAACTCTTCTGCATAAAAGAGTGCCTTCCTTACCAGTCCGAGATACATTTACATTATGTGGCATATCTTACTAGGTGCCAATTTTATACAAAAGGAGGGTAAGGGGAGGTTAACTTTATTACTTTAAACACATAATTACCGCCATAGTCACGCAAACTATTTGTTTGACGCGATGAATCATAATTCTGGGGGGATGTGGTGGGAGAGGTACCAATTTTCTGGTCTATCTATAACTATCTTTTGTTATACATTGCACAGACTCAAATATTTATCTTTGACAATGTTCTCATTTTACTAAACTACAAGTACTATAACAGACAGACGATGAATTCCTCTCTTAGTTGACCCTAATGAATCCTGACAATCTGTTTTTGACGTCATTATGCGGAAGTGACGATTAAGACAAAGAAATAAGCCATATAAATTAGATACGGTAAGAAGATAAATAAACTAGTAAATAAAAATATGACCAGGTAGAGTTACTTGTATCAAATTTCGTTCGGCTTTATTCATATTTACATTTAAAAGAAGAAGCACTCGGAGATCGCAGTTCACCGTCAAGCAGCCCAGAATCCACTCTTCATTTTTTGATTTACACCAAAAACAAATGTCTATATTGAGTTTGTCTAGGTTACTAAACGTAAGGCTATTTCGGGAATGTATTTACTGGAAATACATATCTGATTCCTCAGTGCCTTGGTTATATGTTTTTCCGTGCTTGTTGCCTTAATTTGGTCCCTT
Organism: Chironex yamaguchii; assembly: GCA_024741275.1. Classification (NCBI taxonomy): domain Eukaryota; kingdom Metazoa; phylum Cnidaria; class Cubozoa; order Chirodropida; family Chirodropidae; genus Chironex; species Chironex yamaguchii. The sequence continues at coordinate 45,273 of JANTCA010027758.1, read as the reverse complement.
GCAGTAACAAAAACCTCAATGATCTCTATTTTTTCCTTTTTCTGGATTACAGTATATGGAATTTTGCCTTGATCCGGATTATGCTCTGACATTAAGTAGAGACTCTTGAAAATGTATCCTGTATTTTTTCAACAATTACAAGACCATTTATTGTGCAATTGCGTATTACTTATTTTGAAAACATACCTATTTCTCAATGATAAAGAATACTTTAAAATGTTTCTAAAACTAGATGATGGTCTTTAAATCTAAACATTTGTTCGGAGGTCCATTTTGAACATTACAAGAAATTTAATCAAAACTCCTTCCTTAGACTTTTCAGTTCAGTTTTATCGACAAAATACAGACAGGCAGACATACAGAATGATCGAAAGACAGACAAGTGAACGCCAGCAAAACATAATGTACTTGGCAATGGTAAAAATTCAATGCCGAATTGGTGCGCGATAAACGACTTAGATAATGTTTTCAGGACTCTTGCCATTTTTAGGAACAGCTAGAAGAGCGAACTCGTTTTAAAAATGGTGCCGTCAAGAAATATCACATGATACATTTAGATTACTTAAGGTCATGAGGAATTCATTGGATTAATATCACTTCTAAGCAGCTTTAGTACCAATTGACGATAACAAGTGTATCTAATTAATCGTAAACGGAAATTATTGTACGTTATGTTGCACAAGACAGATGCTGGATATTATTATTATTATTATTATTATTATTATTATTATTATTATTATTATTATTATTATTATTATTATGAAAGTTAGCTGGCACGAATAAGGACTTTGATAATTAACATTTTAGGGGAAAGGCGTTGGAACGGTGTAAGAAATCATTTCCAATTTTTTTTGTATTTACATTTCTGATTACAGTAGCATTTAGCTATGTCAATGCACAAAGAATGTAAATAAGATGAAACGTTTATTAATCTTCTCTTTAGGGATTTTTACTTTCAAGAAAATAGGTATATTTCATACTCAGCTTATTCTCTGAAACATAGCTAAACATGTGTATAATATCTAAAGAGAAATATCGCATAAAAGAGTGAGAAGTAGGAAATCGTGTCTTGTAGATACTTACAGTACACTTTTTCACTTTAGTAACCATTCACGTAAGGGGAGCAATGGTATATCACCCTAGTATCCATTTTGTTACCAGTGGAACCTTGAGCTTCTGTAACGGTCTCATCCAACAAAAGTATTATTTTTCTGGAATCTTCCTTTCCTGTCCTCCTTCAGATGACCTTTGGCTTGTTCTTCATCCGTTCTCCTAAAGGATACAATGTCAAGGTAACTTTGGGTATTTTATCATTCAGTATCCTTGGAATATGCTGAGCCTCATGGTCTCATGATTGCTACATCGTGCTATAGCTGTTCTTTAGCAGAGTTATCTCCAAAATTCGATGGACGTTAGAGGATGAGGAACTGTAGCAAGATTTTGAATATGAGTTGCGTGAAAGAGTATCTTGCATTGCGTTATCATTAGGTTGCTGACTGACCATTCCTTTTTGAGTCACCATAATTTTTCCTGTCTGAAAGAAGGATTTTCTTTGAAATTCTACTTAAAATAGCTTGTAGGTACTGCAGTATGACAGAGTTCCATGGATGCATGTACAAGGAATTATTTGTGTTTTAGTTATTTTGAACAAGTGGGAGTTTATGACTAGTCTGATAATTTTGCAGAAAAAATTAGTTTCCAAGCACGTATTTTGTTATGAAACTAAAATCTCAATCTTGTTGAGTAGCACTCTAATGAAGATTATCTTTTTTTTATTGTTAATTGTTTAGAATGGATACTGATAGGTTATAGATATGCTCTACCTTTTCGAGTGGTAGTGTTTATAAGGATATTCTAAGTCTTAAAGGAAGATGAAAATGTAAACAGTGAACATAATGAATTATATTTTTGTTAGCTTAATCAACAATGGATGTAAAACGATTAAATAACTTTGGGCGAATGAGAAATGTAAAGATGTAACCATGTCTCGCATAACTAATGTGATGCTGGATCCATCTCGTTCGAGTTCCAAAACGTAGCAGAGATGTTTCTTATTTGCATCGAAATTGCAATGGGTTGTTGAATTTGGACCAAGGGCTTCACCTCAGCCTCATTTGATAACAAATTACATATTTTGTACCTTTGCCGCCGTTATGAAAAGTAAATGATCATTCTTGGAGTTTTGACCCACAAGACGATTGTGATACAACAAAATTTTAATATCCTTTTAAAACCAATGCAAGCCTGAAAACGTCAAATTTCTGGGACCAGAACAAAGAGGTTAGGAATATCCGTGACTTGAGTTGGCAGTGAAAACCATTTACCATAAATTCTTACAAAGACTAGTTTTTAACTCAAGACAAAGACAGGCAAAAGAAAGTTGCTTCGAAAATTTGTGTTATTGTGCTAAAGTCATACTTAATAAGTATTTTGCGTTTGACACTCTTCAAAGTATGGAGCGTCGGAAACAAGCCAATCAGAAACGATAACGAAAAGAAACAACAAAGAAGAAAACGAAGAAAAACAAGTCAATATCAGAAGAGTCCAAGTAAAGAACTCAAAGTCTTTCTGCCGACCCAGTCCTTGCTTTCTCGTTTTAATGTGGACAGACTCTGATATATTTAGATTGAAGGACTATTTTACTACGCCAATTATCCAAAAATAATCCTTTTAATTCATTTTGGCGCATTCTGAATATTCTAGTAAATCTTGGCCTATGGCAGAATTGCATTGCCACCAATTTTCGCTTTGTAAGCGCGAGATAGATTTTACGTTTGTTCGAAGTGCGATGTCGCAAATTTTCACGGCGATTTTCAAGCTTTGTGCCACATGAACACATGTTCCTACGTATGAACTTACGAACACTTCTCATTCTGCAGATACAAGGATTACGTTTCCTAAAGAAGCCAGCAGTAAAAATTTACAGCTTAACAAACGTAAAATATTTATGACACAAAATGAGCCGCTCTTTGACAAGCTATATAACCACTAATTAATTAGTCATCAGGGAAATAAGAACGACATTTACTATTATCAATTGTATATAAAGTGACAATATCAACCTGCAGTTTTGAGGTTGGTGATGATTTGTCGGCTATATGAAAGAGCTCAAACACACAAATAAAACCAGGTGATGCCTTCCCTTGAAAACCAAATGCAAGGTACAGGAGAATTCGATGGGCATTTACACTCTACAATAGCTGTGAAATTTTAACAGTGGTCTATGATGGCAGTCGGCATGTACTTGCGAGCACTTTTACATGTTTTTGTGTGAGTAACTCAGTCTTTTTATTTTTCAAATCCAGCCTTATTATTAACCCTCTACAATATAAGCTTGTAAACGTATTAAGCTAACGATTATGTTCGTTTTGTATCTCCAATGGACAGTTTTGGGAAGCATCTCCAATTTCATATTTAGTTAAAGGATTGACAGTGTGTCCGAAAGGTACCCTGTAAATTTCTACCTCTTTGGAGAGAAAGAAGCTTGTATGTGTATTGTAGTCATACACACTAGCTGTGTAAAACGTTTAGAGGTCTTGTAAAATTGTTTAGAATTGACACTATCAGGAGCGCCTGATACATAAAATTTCTTTGTCTAATGTTAATTGCGCTAAAGACACAGAATAATTTACAGCAGTCTGTTCCCTAACTTCCCACTGTTGTTGCCGAGCTTAACATTATCGTCAATAAAAACGAAAAGAGAGAGCGGAAGTTTCTGTGTAGTAAGGTTTGCCATTTCAAAATGGATAGAAGGCTTCGAAAACACCGGTCCTCGCACAAGAAAGCACCCTGTATTCTCGTCCACGAAAAGTACTTGAACTTGGACAGCGACAATTCTGTAAACAATCTATGATTTTTGCGTAACAATCTGTATTCACCTTCTGTCAAACTCATGAAAGGCAGTAAAGGGAACAGTTCAACCCTTTTGAGTTCAAAGTTTTATTGCAATTACGTGTCAAAAAAATGTTTTCTTGAAGAGGTCATTTAACATTGCGATTTCTTTCATTGTCATTACAAGTATCTTCTTTAATAAAGACACGAGAAGGTTTCGACGACAAGCTTTTGATTTTATTAAGTATTTCACAAAACAGAATGTATTACTGCAAGAATGTTCAAGTATTTTTATAATCCACGAAATGGATTTAAGACCTCGAATGATGTGGGCGAATGCTTTGAGTCCATCTCTAGAGACGGCAAACATAGTGTAAAAGAAGTCGCCGACTTTTTATAATTAAGTGTGTAAAAATCACGAGGTCTTGTCATATAAATGGAAAACACCAGAGTCATCGGGCTACTTAGATTGACCATGACATGGACCCCTTGTAATTAATGGAGACTACGTTATAGCTTAAAAAAATATTGATGTATATGTCTATAAAAACAAATATGCAATGATTTCGCCACTGTTTTTTGCATTCTTTAGTTTTGTGTAACTCATTTGATGATGAATACTCAAATTGTGATTAAATAAATAATTTGCGGTGTGAAAAACATTGTTGGTGCCACTATAAATGAAGAGTTGCGATATAGAAATGGCAATTCGTCCTTGCAGGTTTATTGCTTTTTTAGTGACATGTGTCTTGACAACCATCGAATGACTCACATACCAAATACGTGACCTGATACTAACGTATACATGAAAATAAGGGCACATAAGTCATTGCAGTCAAGTTTGATAAGTTAACAAATTCAATTTACTTTCTGGCAAGAAATGTTTGCAATTTTGAGGTTAACATCTAAAGTCGGTGAAATTAAAATGGTACTAAAAACAATTTTTAGTTCAACCATGAAATTAGAATACCACGAAAAAAGTCTTTCAAAATTCATAACCTCGTTCACATTTTCAACACTGCAAGACTGCAAATATGGAATGTATTAAAATATATTTTTTAGGCTTAACCGTCAAAATTAACACACGAGATATTAAAAAATAAACATGCCGAAAACACGTTCAGGTCACAAAAAGTGATAGCTTGCTTTCTTCACTTAAAAATGACAGAATTGTAGACGTTTCAGTTGACGACTTAACCTCTGTCATATGTTTGTTTGAAAAAACACATTTGCATGGAAATTCAGGTTGCAAACGATTGTAAAATTAGTAGTACAGAAATAGACATATGTAGAGAACGTTAATGTGGAACAAAATTCATCATCATTAACAAATATTCCTGCTGTCTAACAGCCATTTTCCATTAAAATGATTTGTATTCCGAACTAATTAAAGATACATAAAAATAACAGAATGCCAAAGATACGTTTGTAGATCACATAACAAGTATTTCTAACTCTAACATCTTTAACACTCTGCTTTACATTACCAAAATTTATCGATGTTGATCTTTCCTTTGATTTTAAAAAAATTCTTGGATATTAAAAACTTTTATCTTGTACGTCACGTTCAAACTACATTCACACAACAGAAATCTCCTAATATCTCCTAATATCTACCAATAAACACTTTTGTTCCTAAGCTAAGCTTAAATTTCCTTACACCAGAGTTTCTTTGTAAGTAAAAGCAGTTGTAAGTTTAAACTTAAACCTAAATATGTTTGATCTTATCATTCCAACACAACAGTAATAATATTGATTGTGTTTTATTTAACCCTGAACTTCAGCATTACTTCATCTGTTTAAACTCTACTTCATCTTACAAATATCATTATCTTTTTCAGATTGCTGCCCCCTGTGGCGCCATCCTATCCTGTGCTGAATCGCGCTCTGCCAAATCTTGTAATCAAAAATCTTTATAGCATTAATTTTACAATACCTTCGGATACCTTTATCGACAATGAAGATGGTAATACAAGGAATTTAAATCTTGTCTTCTATCGTTCAAACGGTCAACCAGTGGACAAAACAAACTGGGTTCTTCTTCAGTCTCAGAGCCTTTTAGGATACATAACCAAAAAGATTTTTGAAGATCAAGGTTCCAATGGATATAATTATATCCTTGCTGCAGTGGATAAAAATGGACACGAACGAGGAGCTAATGTTAACATCAAGATCGCTAGCTTAGCAGCCGAACCACATTACCGTCGACGAATAAAGATGTACAGTCTCAACAGTTTAATGATCTATCAATATGGTGATGTTCAAATTTTGTTTGTTTTTCAAAACCGGATCGCTAGTTATTTAAAAGTTGGTCGCATTTCTTTAATTACAACTGACTTAACTGTTACAAGAAGTTCAAGTCAGGTAAATATAAATCTGGGTTGGAGCATCGATACCTTGACTGGGTCAGAATGCAAAGTGAGTAATATTATAAAATTGAGATCAAAACTGGAAGAAGCTGCATCAGAATCCGTCAGGAGTCTTTTATCACCGCTGTTCGTGGTTACTGAGCAATCTGAATCCTTTACTGATAGTTGTAGTTACCTATCGTCAAGTCCACCAGTCATTGGATATCAAATTCCTCCTCTTCAAGTCCAAGTTGGACAGTACTTTAAATACAATATTCCAATTGGAACATACAAATCTCCACCAGGGAGCACGATGAGGGTCTATTTAGAGCTTCAGTACTCAAATGGAACTAAGGTTGATTCTAAATACTGGTTGCAGTTAGAAGGGAAATATGTTGATGAAGGTGTACTAAGTATAAGCGGGTTTCCATTTCTTTCCTCTGTTATGGGCATGGGAAGCTTCAAATTAAGGCTCGCAGCCTTTACACCAATACTTGTTTCAACTTACCAGACTATCGACTTACAGTTTACAAGCACTCTGACACAGATTAATTTTCTTGTTACCTTAGTTCACTTTGGACCTTTTTCTGCAAGTTATAGTTCTTTTTTCACGAAGTTTACGTCGTTTATGACTACGCATCTTTCTGTTTCATCTTCAAGTGTTTTAGTTGTGAAATTCAAGTCATCCTCTCAAAGTGTTAGTCTTCAATTCACCCTGCGAGGTTTCAGTGAGTCCTTATGTAACTTATCAGAATTGGATAGGATCACAAAGCAAATGATGACCACATCAGGCTCGCTTAGTCCTACATTTCAAAATGGCCTCCAGAGTGCCACCGGGTTCATCCCAAGCAACATTGAAGTGTCCTACTCCGGTTCCTGTGACCCACCGAAGATTCTTTTACCACTAGGAACTTTAAATGTCAATTATGGTGGGAAGCTTGAAAAGATCATTTCAACACAAGCCTACAAAGATACCAAAGATGGCTACGCTCTAAGGCTGTCATTACTTAGTGACTCAGGGCAACTAGTTCCTTCCTATTCCTGGGTTACCTTAGATCTATCGAAACGAAAGATTGTTGTTATTCCAATTGATCAACAAGTGCATGACTTAACGGTGTTTACGTTTAAAATTCGCTTAACTAATAGTGGCAATGTGTCAGTAGACGATACATTTCAAGTTCGTTTCCAAGGAACAAGGCCAAAATGGAGTGTTCGTTTTAGTATAAAGCTAAATTACACATTTACGTCTCAAAGTCTCCCTAACATCCTTTCCCCCTTTATAAGCAAACTTGCAACTTTTTCCGCTGGCCATAATCAAAGTTCAATCTTTATTCACAAGGTCAACTGGTATAATGCAGGCCAATTACTGATACTATGGCAGAATACTAGCCTTGCCTTTAGCCCTTGTGATTTCAAAGGCAGATTTGCGATGCAACGATCCTTGCAAAAAACGCCGGGAAGGGTTTCTCTTCCATCCTTTACTCTACAAGCAAAGATGGGTCCGGAGTTCCATGTTTCTGAAATCTCGTTTGAAGAGGCAGGACCTTGCATTGGGACGGAACCAAAAGCTCCTTACTTTAACTTTGAGTACATAGCGTCATCTTTTACAATAGACATTGAACCTAATCAAGTGTCAGAATACAAAATAAAGTACGATTTTTTCAAAGATGAGGAAGATGTAGATCTGCGGTACATGAATTTGCAATTATTGGACTCTAATGGGAAATCTGTGCTCCCAAAATCATACTGGATAGGGCTACAGCAAAGTCCTCTACGTGTCATTTGCGTACCTACTGACAAAGCGTATCTCGATAGCCCTTCCACAATGGTAACAAAGGTTACCTTGCGAGTGACAGATAGCAATGGGAAGGAAGCAGAAACAACTTTGAATCGAAAACTACTCAAATCTCCAAGCGATTCTTCTTACAACATAAGCATGGAGATGGCGGTGTTTCAAATTGCACACGAAGCAGTTCCAGTTCAACTTTTGTACCTTAAAGAGAAATTAAACTCACTTCTTAACAATATAACATCAATTTATATCAGATCTTACGAACTAATATCAACAATAGGAGCTAATGGAAAAAGCAGACTTGTGTGGAGTCCAATGAGAATAGCCGAAAAATGCGATTTTGGTTTGATAAAACGAATACAATCAGCCCTTTTTCAACCCGGAACAAAATTGTTCCTTACTTCCATAAACAAACACTTAGGATCATACTTCCAGTTGGTTCATGTTACTGATTCTTTGTCAGGACCATGTATGCTAAATCCTCCAGTTATTAATACATTGTTACCAACCTTCAAAGTACCATACTGTGGCACGTTCAGTTATCAGATCCCACGTGACTCTTACTATGACAAAGAAGATGGAGATACTAGGAACCTTAAAATAATGTTTCTAAAGACAGATGGAACGCCTATTCCAAGTGATCATTGGATACAGTTTAATGAAAGCAAAAGCTCACAGACTTTTTATGGAATTCCTGTCGGAGAACAAACATCTAGTATTTTCGTAAGGCAGGTTCAGTATCTGCTAGTAGCTCAAGATGCAAGTGGTCTTACAGTAAATCAGACAATTCAGATTGAAATAATAGGGAATTTACCTAATATGTCGTATAGCATCGAGATGGAAACAAGCCCCGAAGATGGGAATTTCTTTTTTTATAGACTTGCAAGAAAGGTCATGACTTACATGAACGACGATAGTAATACATTTTTTGCTTCCTCATATCAGAAAGCAGTAAATGGCAAATACGTGTTTGTTTGGAGTAATTGCTCCCTCAGGTATGATCCTTGTGATGTTAATGCCATCGTTAAGATCAGAGCATCGTTGCGAAACGAGGATGGATCTTGGAAGACGTCATTCATCAATAGTCTTCTGCCAGAATTCAAAGAACCCTTCCTTGTAGAAAAGCTTACCGGGCCATGTAAGACAGATAACAGACCACGTGTTATACGGCCACTTAGTCCGGTTGTTGTGACGTCTTGTCAAACTCGACAATTTGTAATACCTGAAAACACATTCAAAGATGATGAACAAGGAACTACACGCTCTCTCTCACTCGATCTAACACACACCAACGGAGCAGCTATAAGTAAAGACTTCTGGGTAAAGTTTAATTCCACATCTCAGACTGTGTCTATTGTTGCGAGCGATTCAGCAGCATCCTTACTCAAAGACGGTCAGCTTAGTCTTACGTTGTCTGCCAAAGACTACTTGAAACAAAGTGTAGAACAAAGTTTAATCATACAATACCAAAAACAGCCACAAACACGAACACAAAAAGTAACCATGCAGGTTCGTATAAGTCGTTATTTAGCATCTCTAGGATACGTGACCATCTTCCAGGAACTAAGGAGTGCCATATCAAGATACCTGGGAACTATGTACAACAATGCCATCGAGTATGTGGAGTTACCAGGAGCAGTCATTGCTAATATACCCCTGAAAGTAAGCTGGAGCAATTGCCTAATTCCAAGATCTACATGTGATGTTGCCAAAGTAACAAAATTCAAAGACAAGCTATTACGTGGCAGCGATATTGTGCCGGCGTTAAAACTATCACTAATGCCGAACTTTGAAGTCTTGAACTTAAATTTTGAGATGACTGGGGCTTGCATGAATCAGGTATCACCCCCAGATGTTTTAAACCCATTAGGAATCTTAATGATCAGTTTTTGCAGTCAGTTAAAGTATCAAATTCCGGCCAGAACATTCTATGATAGAATCGATGGTAATACCAGGAACCTTCAACTTTCTCTTAAAAACTCCAACGGAACCCCTTTGCACAAAAATTCATTTGTCTACTTCGATGAAAAAGAACAAACAATTTACGCGGCGTTATATGATGGGTTTCGAAAGAACATAAGCTCATTGCCTCATTCCTTTAGGTTCTCTCTGACAGCCACCAACAAACGAGGCCTTTCGAGTCAAACAAGAGTAGAACTTCAAATAAATGAAACACATCTGAACGTTACCTTACATGTGAGTTCCAGTGCTATATGGAATGCAGGAGAGCCCTATTCTTTGGCTCGAATCTTGACCAGATTTGCTGAGAAAGCTGATCAATACCTTCCAACTAAAGGAATTCATTTTTTACAAATAACAAGACCAACTACTTTGGACTATTATTACCTAATCCATTTTTCAAGTTGTACTTTCAGCTATACCAACTGTAACACAACATTATTCACCCAAGTTGAGAGCATGGTTGCAAATCAACTTGGTCCAACTGACAAATTTAAGGCGGCAATGAGTCCCGAATTCGATATCTTTTTAGCCACGGTCAACAGGAGAGGAGTTTGCAGTGTAAAAGACTCCAGCCCAATGGTGTTAAAGCCATTACCACCTATCAATATTTATCGATGCCAAACATTTGTTTATCAGGGAATCAGCAGGGTCTTTCGAGATGAGGAGGACGGGGTGAATCTGTATTTGTCTGTAACCAAGATAAATGAAATTTCTGTTGGGTTGACTGATTATTCCTGGATACTCATACGTGATGACACTAGGGAACTTACTGGGGTCATAACAGATTCTGTGGTACGAAATCAGCCAAAAGATGGATACAATATCACTGTTCGTGCTACGGACTCATCAGGACAATTTGCAGAGACATCTTTCCTTGTTCGCATCCTAGGTGGAATACCAAAAAATTTGTATACATTTTTCATGGGTGTAAAGTTGAATGCAGGAGACGCAGTGAGAATAGTTGATGAATACACTATCACGGACATCCTAAATCAACACTTTAAAAGCAACATTACTAACCTAATTTCCCTTACAAGAACTGGTACACAAATCATGTTTTCATGGAGTGTTTGCTCTTTGTCTTTGCAGTGCGACGAAAAACGTTTTGCAAGTACTCGAGAAAAGTTATTGATAAATGGAACTCCTAATCAGGAAATAATAAACTCGTTTGCTCCTCGGTATACGTTGCTGTCTATTAGGTACGAGCAATCTGCAGCTTGCAGAGGTCCGTTAAATCCACCAGTCTCAAAGTTAAACGCGGTAAATATTTCAATGTCGTTTTGTGGTGGTTTTTTTTACTCTGTACCGTCAAATTTATTCATTGATCCAGAAGATGGTAATACAAGAAATTTAAAACTTAAATTAGTCGATAACCAAAGTAATAAATTAGTGCAAGCAACTTGGATTCATTTAAATTTAAGCAGTCAAGTGATTTATGGTTATCCAACACGGGATGAGGCATTTGCATTTCTAAGTTCCTCTATATCTTACAAGCTTGTGGCAACTGATAGCTCTGGTCTTGAGGGATCTGTACGCCTTAACTTCACTCTCTCAGTTTCACTGGATGCAAAATATGTTTATGTCTTTAAGTACCAGCCGTTATTAATGTTATCGCCATTGGAGGAACGCCGTCTTCTAAGTCGAACGATATCCAGGTACTTAAAAGACAATGACGAAAGTTCTTTTGGATTGATATCCGTAGCTACACAAGAAGGCATTTCCAAAATTGTGACTTATTGCAATTGTTCAGTCCGATACAAACCATGCGATTTAGCAGTCTTAAGAGACATAAGAAGTTTGTTACTTCAAGATAACAATCTTCCTACAATGGGATTGGTTAAATCAACTTCTAGTCTATTTGATATTAAGTATGGTTATACCACTGCTAAAGCAGATTGCAGTGGAAAGCGACCTCATCCTCCTTATGTAAGTACACCTTTACCCCAGCTAAACATGACTATTTGTAAGTATTTTAGTTACCGTATTCCAGGAAATACATTTTATGACTTGGAAGATGGTAGCACTAATGAGCTCACACTTTCTCTAACCGGTGGTACTTTGCATCCTTGGATTTCTTTTCAGGAAAAGACGGCAAGTATTGAAGCATTTGCCACAGCAAAAGCAGTTTTATCGCAGCCAACTAGTGGTTATTTGCTTTACATAACGGCTACTGACTCCTCCAAGCTTTCGGCTTCAGCTGCTTTCAGAGTCCAAATGTCTGGACCAGCAAGACTAATTAGAGATTGCCATATCAAGACAGTGTACGAAATAAGTGGATCAATAACCACTCTTTCTGCGGTAGAGTTGGGCAAAAGACTCATCGCAAAAATGAATGTATACTTCGACTTGCCCAAAACACACAGTTTAGGAATCTTCGACTTAGTATATGAGTCTTCATCACGGTTTTCTTTATATTGGGGACTCTGTCCCCACTTGATAAAGACATTTGTGCTAAGTCAAAGCGAGTTACACAGCTATCATAAAATACTCATTCAAAATATTCTGATGAAGCTCTTTAGGCGAGATAGTAAATTGGTGAAGCAAGAATTTTTACGTTCATTTGGTAGTGAAATTTCAGTCAAATCTGTTCAATCAGTTTTCATTGGCGACTGTAAGAATATGCCCCCGATCAATACAAACAATGTCACTTTCTTATCCATTAAAATCTCGGTTTCTGGCTTTCAACTGATTAAAATATACGATAACTGGTTTTATGATTACGAACAAGGAGGAACAACATCATTAACGATGAACATTACAACTGAAGATAAGCAAATTCTTCCAAATGATTATTGGATTAGTATTGATGTGTCCTCAAAGTTAATAATTTTGATCATGACAGACAAGGAACGGTCTATGGCAACTTCTGTTTATAATTTTTACATGATGGTCACTGACTTTTGGGGTAGAAGAGCTTATATGAAAGTGATTGTAGAAAAAATTGAACCCTCTATTTCATTTAAAAACTTCTACAATATTACCTATGAAGTTACTTTTTCATCAAAGTCCAATCTTGTTCCTTTGCCTTCACAAATTGTGTTTGTTATTCAAAGAATTGCATTGTTCTATAACATCAGTGTAGATTCAGTAATGATACTAAGATATTTTTCAGGACGTGGTATACCCAGTTATCAAGTGATCACCTGGACAGTATTTAAAACACAATCGTGTACATCATCCACATTAGCAAAGACCAAAGGCTCTTTCTCTGTATCGAATGGATTATCAAATGATTTTATTGGGGTATTCCAACCTAATATTAATGTGAAAAGAATCTATTATGCAACGTCTTGCTTTGGACCATATACTCCTCCGACGATAACGATATCATTACAAGAGCAAAATCTCAGTTACTGCTCACCATATTCCTTTCAGCTGCCACTATCAACTTTTGTAGACAGATCAGATGGCGATATTCGACGATTGAAACTTCAACTTTTAGACAAAGACCAAAATATAGTAACAGCATCTTCTTGGCTACAGTTAAACACTGCTTTCCTACGCTTATATGGATTAGCAACAGGCTCAGTAAAATCTGGAAAGTACACATTTTATCTATCAGCCACAAACAGTGGGGGAATATCAAGCAATCTTAAATTTACAGTGGTCAAACAGGATTATCCTCATGTGAGCGATTGTCCGATAACGTTGTCTGTAACAAGTAGTAGCAAACCGACTGCCGAGACTGATGTGTTATGGCGTCTGACATCTGCCATAAGTAAATACTACGGAGACACCAAAAGTAATATCAAAATTCTTCGCTTCAATAAGTTATCTAGCGTTTCTTACACCTTAGTGTATAGTAACTGCAGTTTTCAGTTCAATTCACGTGAGCGGGCTCTTCGTGGGCTTAATTCATCGTACCAACAATCCGTGTCAATGATCTTTAGCAAAGTAATTTCTCCAGACAAACAAGTGCAGAGTTCATTCCGATCGTTCCTCCTACCAGACTTTAAAGTGACTGCTATTTCAGTAAGTTATAGCTGTATAGAGAAAGCTCCAATTAGTAGATATACACAAGTTACTAATTATGCTTACATTTGCCAAGAATACCGCAGCTTTATATCGGAAGATGTATTTATTGACGAAAAGGACGGAAATACAAGAAATTTGAAATTGTCTTTACATTACCTCGATGGAAGAGAAATATCCAAAGATGAATGGATGCAACTTGATAAGCAAAAGCAAAAGATCCAAGGCATAGTGACAGATAAAATTAAGCGTACATTTGGAAAAAATGTCATGTACTACATTTTGAAAGCAACAGATTCATCTGGTCGCGCTGCTAATGTTACTTACCAAATCAAACTTGGAGATCAGTTGCCTCAATTTAAAGTGAAGGTTATCCTTGGCTTTACAAGCATATTTAACATTGATGTTCCAATTTCACATATTTTACTAAACATATCAAGAAAGATTGCCAGATATCTTGATGCATCCGATGACAAAACTAGATTACATATCTACGAGTTTTTAGCTCCTTCTCATCTGACATTTTCATATTGTCCTCTAAATTGCACCACAAAAGATCTCAAAAATATTGTTCTTCGTCTACAAGACAAACTGTTTGTAACAACTCCAAGGACTGAATTCCTGCAAGCCTTGAAACCGGAATTTAATTTGTACTACGTTTACGTTGATGGCCCAGACTGCATTGAAAACATTAATGCTACGATCAAAACTACTGTTTACCCAGTAATTAATGTTTCGCACTGTGGAGTGTTTGATTTTGCATTACCTATAAACACTTTTACTATAAATTCGATACCGCAAACGAAAAATCTCTTTCTTCAACTTGCCGATAGCAGTGGCAAACGAATTGATAGCCATTCTTGGATATACTTGAATAGCGCACTTCAAACAATTTACGCCGTGCCAGTCTTAAACAAAATTTCAGAAACTGTGAAGTACAAAATATTAGCAAAATATCCCAGGTCTAAAGAGCACTACCAAAGTAACGTCGTGATTAATTTCAAGGGATTGGTACATGGGGAAACGGAAGTCAAAAACTTGTGTGCGATAAATCTTACTGTGTTAAGTGCGTACAGTAGGAATTATGCAGATGTTTTTGTTCTTAGAAGCCTTATGTCAAAGATAGCACAGTACTTAGACAGTTCCATGTCAAATCTTAAATTAATCAGCTACACCAGAGAAGAAAGGAACTATCTCAGTATTCTTTGGACAAACTGTTCTTGGTACGGGAGAAAAATGACTATGCAAGTTTATCAAGCGCACATTTTACCTACTTTGACTCAGCTGGCATTGAAACGTCAAGGAAGTTACGTGTACAGAGAATCACTTGCTAAACATTTGTTGCCTGAGTATTCAATAAAATATTTTTCAGTAAGTAACTCATGCGATAATCCACTACCACCATCACCAGAAGTGAATATTAAGCCAAGCACGATTATTGCAAAATGTGGTGAGTTGAAGTACAAAATACCAGAGACCACTTTCCGTTATGGTGACAAAAATACTAGAGCTCTGGACCTTCAATTGCTTCAGCTAGATGGGTCTCAGCTTCCTATCACATCCTGGGTCTACTTTGATGCAAAGGTGCAAACTATTAGAGGTTTACCAAGTAAAGCTGCAAAAACTAACCAACCCCGTGGTGGTTACCGTTACAATTTAAAAGCATTGTCACCTGACGGTTTATTTGCATCTACAGTTATCACCATCAACATTACTGGGACATTTGGACCACCAATAATTTATCTTAGCATTCTGGGCATGATGACAACGACATTTACATATGATGTTGAAAAACTACTGTACGTTACAGGCAAGATTGCCTCATATGAATTAGCTAAGGATTCCAAAAATCGACTCTACATTTATGATGTCTACCAGTTAACTCCAGTAACGATTTCAGTAAACATTGCCAATTGCTCGACGTGTGATTTATCAGCAAATCTTATTTTGATAGGCATTGAAAACAATTTACAAAAATTTAAGAATTACTTAAGCCCTGATATAACTATTTTTAACGCAGTCAACAACTATCTTCCAAATACTTGTGATGAAGAGGAAGTAAAGGAGGTGGCAGGAAACACTCTTAGTGCAAAATTTTGCCAACGATGGGAGCAAGACATAACTGCTCTGTTGGGAGCTGTGGTGCCTAGTGGATATGTTGTGGAGGTGAAACAAATTAACGACAAACAATTGTCACAGGATTCCTGGTTTTGGTTTAACAATACTGATAATTACTTGTACGGCTTTCCAACTAAACAAGTTTTCGAATCACAATCATCAACAGGCAGTCGTTTTATGTTTTACGCCAGAGCTTGGAACACAAAGAAAATACTTGGAGTGAGATTGATAAAGTCAGTTCATATCAAGGGACCTCTGCCAAAACCAGGATTAAGATTTGAAGTTCGTTTTTCAACAACACTATCGACGTCGAATATTGATGCCTACTTTATACAACTCGTTTGGAATAAGCTTGTTCTTTCATGGAAAAGAAGTGATCTTCAAACAATCTCCTTTGCTAGGACTACGTTGAACAATGTCGTACAATTCACTTATGTGGTGGAAATTTGTGGCATATCAAACGATTGCAGCTCAACAGATTTCTCTAAAATAGAGCAAGTTACCTTTCAGGAAGCCCGAGCGGTCAAACCTGAGTTCCAAAAACTATTCCTTGAAGAGTTAAATCTACTTAGTTTGAAAATGAATTGCCAAACAAAGTTAATATCAGCAGTAAACATAACAAAAAACATCACAGTTACTGTACCTGCATGTGGGTTTTCTCGCCATCATCTACTACGGAATTTAGAAGACAAGGAAGTGAAAGGGTTGCTATACAATACTAGCACGAGACTTGCTTTAATAGATGGAACGCCTCTTCCCGTTGATTCATGGATATGGTTAAATGACACTTCTAAAGAGCTATACGCGTTACCCCCTCTTTACATAAGTCAGTCATATGTACCAAACGGATTTCATTTTCTCCTCCTTTCCAATGATCCTTTAAAACAGAATATTAATATCAGTTTGTACGTTTTCGTAAGACGCGGCAATGATGTTCATTACAAGATGAGTATCTCTTTTATCAGTCGTCTTCCTAAAACAAGTCCGTATCTACTCATACAATTTCAGCTACTTTCTGGCATATCCTCGTTTCTTGGAACAAACCCAGTGACTGATTTTCAAGTTATAAACTTTGAATTGGTTAGTAAGACAAGCAATACTTTCTACATTCAATGGGGAGTGTGTTCAATAACATCTGAGATATGTGAAAATCAAGACAAACAGCTGAGAGCAAACGAAACTAGAATATCAACCAAAGAAGGTCAACTGGCACCAGCTCTCGTATCTTACCTAAGTCGACAGTTTGAAATCAAAACGTTTTTTATAAATCGACATTACAGGATAAACCAACCTCCAAAGGCAATCCTCTTATCCAAAATTATTCCAATAAAGCTCTGTGAACAAGCTGAAGTTCCGTTGTCAAATGTGTTTTCCGACACGGATAATATTGACAGATTAAATGTCGTCTTGAAGTACGAAAATAACTCAGTAGTGCCAAGGAATTCATGGGTGCAAATTTACAAAACTACAGCTTATATTGTTCCGTACAAAACCCTTAAACCAGGCGAATACAAGTTTTTACTCTTCGCAAAGGATACTTGCGATCAGGAGGCCACAGTCAATGTAAGTGTTCAGGTACTTGATGATCAAGTTAAGTCAGGATATCAAATGAAAGTAGTTGGAAGGTTCAACATGACTGATACGACACCCGACAGTTACTACCTTGTATATGTCTTAAAGAGATTCTGTCAATTTCTTTCGTTCAAGAAATGTCACCTCAGATTACTGACTTATTTGAGAACTGAAGACAAATTGCAGCTTACGTCGGACTATTGCGAAGTTCAGAGGCAGCCTTGTGACAAGGAAAAGGTCATTGAAATCAACAGAAAGCTATTGGGAGCCACAAATACAACGAATGATAGATTTATTACTTTTTTTAGTCCCAATTATAACATAACACAGCTTCATGTGACATCGGCCAATACATGTCGACAGGTTAATGAAACTATTACGCCTAAGTATCCGGCATTATTGTTAAACGTAAGTCTCTGTTCAGACGAAATTTTGAATTACAGTGTACCTGATGACACCTTTCGCGATTTCAATGGCAAGAACTTCAGCCATATATTGCTAGCATCAGCCAGTGGAAAGCCAGTTTCTCTGTCCTCATGGATTCAGTTTAATCAAACGTCAAGAACAATATACGGAATTCCCCGAATTTCGGAATTACAGGAGCGCACACAGAGAAAATACGCATATACTTTAGTGGCAAAGAACGAAATCAATGATCAGGTTTCTGTGCCAGTTATCGTGGACGTTCGTGGTAATTTACCTTCCAAAATAGTGCAATTTCGGTTAAAAGTAAAAACATTTCAAGCAAAGGTGGTCCCAGATGTAGCAACTGAGATCAGTTTGTTGCGAAAACTAAGCATCTATGTTGCTAACAAGTTTCATTTAAGTGATGTGAGCTTTTCAAGGAGTCAGTCCGACGGGAAGGAAGCGACTTTTGAAGTTGGCATTTGTGGTGAAATCCATAAGATTTGTAATTGTACACTTTATAGCCAAATACACAGGTTCATGTCCGATACGAGGCAAATGAATACATTTCTGCGACCTGAGTTTTTTGTTGAGATGATAACTGTAACCTCAAAAGGTGCCTGCGATTCTCAGCAAACGCCAATAACTCACATTGATTGGAACGAAGTCCACATAGACATTGGAAAGCCAAACAATGTTCAAATACCAGAGAACAAATTCTATGACCAAGAGGATGGATGGACACGTAATTTAACGTTGAAATTAGGAACTGCATCAGACACGAACTCCATGACAAATTTCATACATGATATCAATAAAGATACATTAAATATCTGTACCTTATTCCCTTGGAATCGTATGACTAGTTTTGGTAGGAGTAGCCATAAATTTGTGTTACGTGCCGCTGACAGGTGTGAATCGACAGTATCAGATTCATTTATAGTTCACTTCAGCTTTAAAAATTCTCTGATTTATTTCATCCAATTCCAATTTCTTCTTCCGTATAACAGCTTAAATGGAAATTGTTCTAATTTGGACTTACTTTTGGCAAAATTACACGACTTCGCTAAACTGGAAAATACCACCATTTATGTGGTTGATGTAAATCCTTCAAACTCGTCAAGTAACGCATCAGTTGTTACAATCGGCTTCCCTCCATATAATAACACTTGTGACAACACCACTGCAATTTACTACAGAAAACTATTCATCAACGAAACCGGGGAAATCTTGCAAAATTTTTCACGTAGCATGCTTCCAGAGTTTCCTCTCTTGAGCGCAACAGACAATGGGACTCAAGGATGCCTTGTGGCAGCAGTTACAAAGCCAAATGCCCCTATCAAAGAAAGTTTTCCATGGTGGATTATTATAACTTTACTTTCAGTGTTGCTGCTAATTATGTTGTTATGGTGTTGCTGGATCTGTTTACCAAGATTCTGTTTTTATTCAGAGAAAAAGACCACAAATAAGTGCTTTAGCGACTGGTGTACACCAGGGGGTAGATATGCGTCCAAAAAGAAGCGCGATTCAACAATACAACCCCCAAGAAAAGATTCAAAACAGTACATTGTGCAACCATATCCATCTCCAACACTATCACTGGCTGAAAGAGATACGATTGGTGATGGATTTGATAGTGATGTGGATTTTAAGGACACAAATTATAAAGATTACTGGCCAGAGTCACCTGATTCAGGAGTTATTAGTCCACCATTATCAACAGGAGTGCCACCCTTGTACTCAAACATGATTCAAAAATCCTCAAGAGATTATAGTATAGATACGGTGAAGCATTAT
This sequence comes from Chironex yamaguchii, assembly GCA_024741275.1. Lineage (NCBI taxonomy): Eukaryota > Metazoa > Cnidaria > Cubozoa > Chirodropida > Chirodropidae > Chironex > Chironex yamaguchii. The sequence continues at coordinate 25,476 of JANTCA010027758.1, read as the reverse complement.
CTGGAAAACTTGACGGTTGATCTCGACACAAATGGGGAGTCATCAACTGATATATATCATCAGAGGTCAAAGAGCAATAAGATTACTGAAGACGATGATGGCAATCGTGACTCATCAACTGATAAATATTATCAGAGGTCAAAGAGCAATAAGTTTACTGAAGACGATGATGGCAATCGTGACTCATCAACTGATAAATATTATCAGAGGTCAAAGAGCAATAAGTTTACTGAAGACGATGATGGCAATCGTGACTCATCAACTGATATATATTATCAGAGGTCAAGGAGTACTAAGATTACAGAATACGATGATGCCAGAGGTACCACCACGGACAAGATACATCAACAATTGATAGCAGTGAACAGTATTGAGAAGACAAATAACCAAACGACGAAGATTACTTTTCGAGAAACTTCTAATGCTACTATAAACAGCAACGGAGCACTGACACTGCCGAGTTATCCTCTTAAGGAAATTGATGCTACTAAGGCAGCAAATGATCAGGAAGAGTACTCAGTATTTGACGGAGAAAGTGTAACTATAATAGAGAGACATAGCATGCTTCCAGTTCCCTTAGGATCGCCACTACTTGTATCTCCAAAGGAAGTAAAGATAAAAAGCTTGCAAATGCCTCAGCCTCCGCGCAATGATTCAGGATTGGAAGAAGATTTCCTGCCTAGAAGGCGAAGTAAAAAGGGGATTAAAGATAAGGTAGAATCTTCAACTCGATTAAATCAGAGACAAAGTAGAAGGCTCAGCATCGACGATAGCGTGAAAAATCAGCGGAAGAAAGTCAAACGATCTAGAAGATATAGGGATGACCTTCGCAGGAGTAGGTCTCAGGATGGTCCAGTGGTAGACACCGAGCTTATGTTTAAAGGATCAAATCAAATTTCCAAAGGAATTGTCAATGATCTGCCTGGAGTAAGTGGGTTCTCGCAGTACTTTAGTACTACTGTTCAGTCGGAAGAAATTAAGGATTCTAGTTTTGAAAACGAAAACAGTGGGCAAAATCTATATGAAGAATCCAAATTATTATTGACAGAATCAAACAGAAATCAATTGTCTACAGGTGTCCAAGGCGGTGACCCTACAGTTAATGACTTCCCTCAATATTCTGTTGCTAGGTTTGAGTCAAATGTGATCGAGAACTTTGGTTTTGGAAACGACAACCGTTTCACGAGTCCAGTAGAGTCGATAGCATTGACTACTTATTCAGGTGATGATCTTCAAGTTGGTGAGTCCAGACAGAGATCTGTAAGAGGATTGTCAGATGAAAGATACAGTTATTATTTTTCTGAACCAGAATTAAACTTAGCCCTTGGTATGTCTAAAACAGAGGGCAGACGAACCTCTAGAAGAAAATCTACTGGAACCAAAGAGTTTATATCGAGAAAGGAAGTCTCACGAAGGACAAGTCAAGGACAAAGATCATTGGGGAAAGTAACAAATCCAAAGAGAAGGTCACAGAATATTGAAAGTACATTTGGACAAAGAGAGAACGAAAAGTACAAAAATTTCGGATACCAAGATGATTCCTATGTCTAAAGTAAATCATACCTTTAAATACACAACGGATCTACTTGACGATGGCAAGCAAAAATGATAGTATATATACTTTGTATATATAAAAACACGTGTATGTGTAATCTTCTCCTATTATTAGTTTCAATTTTGTGTTTACAAAAGCTATTACAGAGCCTATGGTTGATTTACTTAGCCAAATTCCTACTTTTTGCCAGCTATAACACTTCTTTACGCTTGAAATCTATGTATGACCTTGTATGACCACCAAATATCCACATCAAGGTCCATTTTATTACTTTCCATTGAATATCCACGACAGAGTTTATCATTTGACCACTGGGTATCTACAGCACAATATCTATGTCACAATCCATACCACAACTAACAATTAACTGTTCACTTTTTTAGCACGGAGAAGATTGGTTAGTTTTTAAGTTGCAACACAAAGATGTTTGTAAAGACTTTCCAGTTTATGTAAACTGCATTTTATTTAATTGTTTTAACGCTCAATCCGAATCAAGTAGAACTATGTATCCCTGAACAGGGTTAGGTCCTATTGTGTAAATTACTTAAAGTGAAGTCAAGACTGCACGGTGTAAAGAAAATGCGTATTTGTAATCAATAAGACTACTTTTTCTGTAATTCAAATTTCTGCACTTTTTACTTTTTTCCAAGAAATTGACACAGAAGGAAACTTCTTTTGACCTATTAGGCACAAAATGTTGTTTTCTTCACTGTGTATCTTTGGCAATTTACTGCACATTTTTCCACTTGTTTTTTGAAAAACTCAGCTCGAGAAAAGTGCTGAGTCTAGATTTTCCAAAGTTTTTCCCATTTTTTCTATCATTTTATTTTCTAAATAAAAACAGACACAATATTACTAATTTTGCATGTTCTTATTGTGTGGGGTTTCTTTATTATTGTTGCATTCTTCGTCTATACATTTTTACAATTGTATTGCTTGTCTCTTTGTTATTCTTGTCTTACACATTATACCCGTAATATTCAACCCCCAGTTTTTCTGTTGTTAGAGGGTGTACTTCTGTCTTGGGAGCAGAAATATTCCTCAATGCCAAAATGTACCAAACATTTTGCGCGTCTTGTTTTGCATTGTCTCTTAAAAGCAGTAAAAGTAGTTATTATCTCCCCAGTAACAGCGACATCCTTTGGAAGGGTAATCGCAGCAATAGCGCCTTGTAAATGGGCCATTCTTATTGGTACGGAATTTTTCGTCACTTGAGTTTAAAACTATCCTTTGGTAGTGTATTCTTTGCATTTTGCATTGTAAAATGACTAATTATGATTCTAGATGTAGTTTTCTCATTTGTTCTCTGTGAGTGAGTGCTCCCTCGTCTTACTTTTTAGCAAGATAACAGATACATGACATATAACATTAGTACCGTACAAACACCTTGTTTTCTGGTAAAGATAACAGATACTATCTCATTTTCGGCAACACTAGCCTCTTTCCTTGCTAAAAAGAGGAAAAATTGGGCTTGTACGAACAGGGAAAAGCTCATACAACGAGCACACAATCATGCATATATATCTTACAAAAGAGTATTTTATCAGCACATGTTCTGTTTTCCAAAACGTGTTGTTCGCAAGTCTGCTACTAGTAACCAGTAACATATACAGGAAGGAAAAACCAGGAGTTACAGTGGTTGACTCTATAAAATTGTTTTTATGGCTAAAGCGGAATGTAGCCTTGCAGTACAAAAATACGGTGACATTATCGCAATAATGTTAGTTAAAAATACTTAGCAGCCAGGGTGTGTAAACTGAAAGGCAATGCACCAGTTCTATCCTTCTGCGGTAATGCGTGTGACTTGGATAATATTTGTCAACCATGATCATTAGCTCTTTAATGAAATCGTATCTTTTAGGCTTGTTGTACTCTATGCAACGGATTCTTTGCACTAAAGTGCTGGGGGAAAAGTGGAATGAAATACAGTGGAGATGCTCCGGCATACTCAAGACAGAGCAAACAAGCATCGAGTGACAGGCATTGTCATAGTCTAACACAGTCCCCTTCGACGTCGACTCCATGTACTATTTGTTTAATTCACTATCAACACCTTTACTAAACACATCGCAGTTGTCATTAATTTACATACAAATGGTATTACATACCGAACTCTTTTATCGTACCTCCGAGGCATTTAAATCTTATTGAAGAAGGAGATAGGATAGCTCGAAAGAATGACCTTTGCAAGTTTCCTTTGTAATTTACGAGTTGGTAAATTCACACCATTTTTAAGATCAGAAATAGAATTCGTTAGATCAAGTGCTCTTTCTTCACGATTAAACGCCTTTGGAAAACTTAAGAAAGCAACTCTATGACAAACTCCACGATTGAACTCCTCTGCCAACAGTTTTGAAAATTATGGCTGTAACAAATCATGCTTTTACAGACAATGCAGTTTACAAACAGAGCACATAATAAAGTGTACACTTTTAATGCTTCAAGGGAACGAATATTGACATAACGGCATTGTAAAATTTTTGAAGACTGTGATAAGTATTTAGGTACTGCGGGGCCCTTTTTGAAATTTTTTCTTAGGTGCGGGGCCCCTTATGGGTTACTAAAAGCGCGGGGCCTGGGGCCATGCCTACCCTGGCCCCGCTAAAACCGCCACTGATAAGTATATATTCGACCTTGGGAATTCGGATGTTGCGCATCATGTACAAACGAGCCATGCGACGTGGTTAGCCAAAATTCCCCTACAAGGTAAAAGCTACCATGGAATAATTGGTGTCAGAAGGGATTATGCCTTTCACTGCTGCGAAAGCGCCAACACAAAGCTGACCAACTAGATACGTAAATTTCGTATCTTCGTAATCATTAAGCCCAGTCAATTGGCCAACTTGAAATTCAGTATTGCCTATTCAGTAATTGCCCTCCGAACGTTGGGAGATGATCGGTAGTTTTGAGAGTAGGAATGGACTTGTAAGGCGAGAAGGAGGGTTCCGCCTAAAATAACTGGTTTCTAAAGTGAGGAAAGAAAGGATTTAATGGTACCAATCATACCTTTTGTCGCCAGTATTACCTGTTCTGCTTCATCGTAAAATTTATCAATGTCCTCCTCCTTGAAGTACTCGTATACATGTCCGTGTACATGCACGGATTCCGTGTCATCGGATTTGATGTCAAGTCGTCCAAGAAGTGTACGTAATATCCATATCCTAGTCGTAGGGTTTTCCATTAAGGCTTTGGCACCGTTATAAAGTTTCGTTACGACTCGTCGTAATTGCGTAGGCTCCATTATTTGGATTTAAAACGCTGATTTTGGGAATTTTTTGCGTTTTGAAAGGTAGATTTTGTAATTTGAAGAAACGAATACGAAGATAAATTAAGGCAACGGCACCAATTGAAGAAGATAGAAGACCGAAAAGTATTACTCAGTGAGTCTATGAAACAAATCTCTCACGGAAAGTGATCCCTGGGCTAACACGCGTCATTTACGCACAAGATGCAAAAGAAGTTCTTTCATTGCAAATTTTCGCATTCTATAAACTATGCGCTATACAAATAAGAAATTTTAAAAATTATTTATTTCTATTTATTATTATTTACAAATTATTTCGATATCCATCATTAAGACGTACCGGTTTGTGGCGTGCGTTCGGAAAAGCAACAACTTATTTCTCGATTTTGGGCATGGGTCTTCATTCTTCCTTGTTGGCCTCCAAATGAATTTTTTAAAACATTTTCAGTCTTAATACTGTATTTTATACCTAAATAGCGTGTTTACAGGTGATATTAATCCTGTTGGACTGAAGATTACGTGTCACTAATGTTTGCATCGTACTCCTTGCCTAACTTGCGCTACCATATTAGTTGTTCATTACTGGCATAGTGCACTGTAGCCAATCATAACAAAGCAAGCACTCCAGTTCAAAACTGTCGTAAAATTCGAATTCGGACTGTGGAATACTTGAAAGGCTCAAATCCATCTTTTACTTACGCTGTTAAATAATGAGTTCTATTAACACACACGTTTAAGTTCTTGCTGCCATCCTTGGTACTCGATGTAGCTTCCTGTGGACTGATTGCTTTATGCCACTATTTAAACCATTTTACCAACCTCTTTTTAACCGTAACCATAAGTGTTAGTTTTAAATAATAAAAACGAACGTGATGCTCACAAAAAGTGTCATATCTATACTTAACTATGACGGATTTTGACTTATCACTCTGTGTAGTGAAGTTTGATACCCTCTAGGATTTTATCATCTCCCTCCGTATCGGATGACCACGGGACACAACACGTTTGCTAAAAATGTCTGCGCGTGTTAAAACAACGCAATATCATTGGCTGTTGCAATGACATCTTTTGAGCTTGGAATGGGTAAACAAAGTTAGTCACAGCAGCAAAATAGCTAGTATCACTGAGCTATACAATGATGCAGCAAATCACTTTACGTGACAAACGTCATCCTTTAAATTCTTCAAAAACACAGCGTATCATATTTAAAGTGGAATGTACGCCATACGTTACTATACTAGCTATTATCTTGATAAAGAGATATATTGGTATGTTCAGCTTCCAAGAAAGTATCAGAATGTCACTTTCTAGAAATGATAGAACATATGATTCACGCTCTGTTGTTGCAAACACTTCTGAGTAATTTACCGCAGACGCATGGCGCGTGTAAGCAAGTTTCTCGTTTACGAGTCGCGCTGGTGTGCTATTAACACATGAATATCATAACCAACTGTGTATGAAAACCTTGGACTGAATTCTATGCTGTATTGTATTATTAATCACAAGAACTTGATATATCATAAGCATAATTGGGTTACTAAATAATCGTAAAAGATTATTCCAGCCGAATTTTTGAAGTTAAATCTCTGCGTGATAACTCGTGAAAATATTTTGTACTTTAGACGGCAAAAAAACGAAACTAAATTCATGACATAGATGATTTAAGGTATGACACGTGAAGCGATTAGCAGAGAAAAGATGAAATTGAAGCTGAACATTTTCGCATTAGCTATCTGGTATGTATTAAACTATATCATAACTACTGAATTTTCAGTCAATTTTTAATCTTGCTACGGACTTAATTAATTATTTGATACCCTGCCTACACTTATATTTGCCTCAAACTTCCAAAGCTCTTAAGAACGTTCATCCGTTACATATCATGTACAACTGTAGCTACAATACAATACTTTTTGCGAAAGCAAAATTGTTGATGAGAAGTTAAACAACGAGCAATGACAGTTATGCGCTTCTTCTATCTAATGTGTTTTATGACTACATTACACGTCAAGAAACATGTTTGGTCTTTCCTTTGTTTGCTCATTTGATCAAGCATCAAAATTTAGATTTTGTTCAAATCTGCACATAGTAATACATAATGATGCTTTTGAGGGTTATTTGTCCTGTGTTGCAATCTAAGCATCATTTAGAATAGTGTTTCCAGCAGACTTGCAACCAAATAGCACATACTATTATCTTACGGTAAAATGCTAAACATCCTCTACAAGAAGTGATTGCGTCTCCACACGATGTCATGTTGTTATCATTCAGGTCGCACGACGTCTTCAACACAAAACTCTGTATGTATGCCTTTTACAATTTTCATTTAGTTTATATTAATTTTCTTTATTATTATTATGTCGTCATTTAAACACGGGAAATAATTTAGCTATACGTTGTTAGAACGTGTTTACGTCCTTCATGTGTTAAACTGGGAAATCTCTCCTTTATTTATAAAATTTCATTGTAAATCCTGTCTATTAACCACGCATGCAATTCACAATATCCTATATTGTACACGACAGTCCGATATCTTGTTTCTGAAAGCACTTATGTTCTGACTAGTAGATGTATCTGTCTGACACACGATCTCTTTCCACAGGTTGCTCACGCAATTTGAAACAGGTATCACTCAGGTGGACTTAATAAGCAATAAATCACCGTATTTCAATGTAAAATACATAAGAAAACTTCGACAAGACGTTACTGCCTGCACGATAAGTGAACTGGTTATACCGCAAGATTTTTTCTTGGATGAAGAGGATCAAGGCGTACAAAATATGAATCTAACCTTACTTAAGAACGTATCTCCAGATGTGGAACTTCCAAAGACATTCTGGATAGGCTTTGATGAATCAAGACGACGGATTGTGGCTGTACCAGACGATAACGCTTTCAAGTTTCTTGATACTAACAGAACATACCAAGTGTATTTGTGTGTAACCGACTCTGGAGGGAAACGTGCCAGTGCGTTAATAAAGTATTATGTAAATGGGAGACAACCCCCTGGGTTTTACAACATAACATTTGGATTTGACGTCTCATTTCTCAATGTTGTTCCAAATTCAATCCAAGTGGATTACCTTGTCAAAAAAATATCCAGCTTGATACCAGGGAATCCAGCATTTTACGTGAGATCATACAGCACGAAATCTCAAAGTAATAATACAACGATTAACCACTTAGTGCTGAGCCCATGCCATTCGGCAGAGACTGTATGTAATGTTACTACAATTCAAACTCTGAGACAAGTCTTGTTTGTTACTGGCAGCATGAATATGTCTTCTGTATTCAATGCTCCACTAAACGCAAACTTTAAGGTTACAAAGATCTGGGAGAGCCATAGTAAGGCATGCTCTGTTCCTACACCAACCATATATTTAACAAAAGCCATCCCTAAACTTTATGTAGGATACTGTAAACCATTAATATATCAAATACCAGAGGACACATTCAGTGATTCAATTGATGGCTCTACAAGGAATTTAGCATTAAGTGTGAAGAATCAAGATGGGAGTACACTGAAAAACAATTCTCTGGTTTTCTTTGACAAGGAAACACAAACATTGTACGCTATTCAGCGCGATGAGCATGATAACTTAAAATTTTCCATGGAGAACAAATTTGTTTTGTCAGCAGTAAACACCAGAGGTCAGTCAATCAAGACATTGATCACATTAATAGTAAACAGTACTAGACCACTTGCGCCATTTTTTATAAGATTTGGCGTTTTCTGGAAATATGTTCCTCCATTTTCGATGACAAAAATGTTGACCAAAATGGCTGAAAAACTACTTCTCTATTTTAAAGGCTTATATTTTTACCGTAGTGTTCAGCAAGTCTCATGGCCTGATTATTTCCTTTTAGCTGTGGCTAAATGCGATCAGAATACAACAGACTGCAATGCCGATGCAAGCAGAAACCTTACAATGAGTAACAAAGGTATAAACCAGCAGCTTCTGAACGTAATGCTTCCAGACTTTGTAATTATGACTTCTGATATTTATCATACTGAAAGATGTAAAATTAAAAATTTCAAACCTCGTTGCAGAAAACCACTTGCTCCAATTCATGTGAATCCGTGTTCATCCTTTTCCAAGCAACTTACTCTGCTCGATTTTAGTGATACAGAAGATGGTACAAATTTAACATATACAATATCTAAGATCAATGGAAAACAGTATACAAGTAATGACCACAATTGGATAACAGTAGACTCAAAATCGCGTTTGATTTATGGGCTTATAGTTCAAAGACATGTTAGCTATCACAGGGATGTTGCGTACAATATAACTATTCTTGCAACAGACAGTGGAGAACTTTCTGTCGCTTCCTATTTTATGCTCTACTTAAGAGAATTGCCGCCAACATTTTATACAGTAAATATGTCTATTTCCTTAATGTCTGTGAGACCACCTACTGAAACAAGCACTCTGTCAGAATTGTTTGGCGTTCAAAACATACTTAATGTAAGGTATTTCGGCCTTAATATAACACATCTGCTTTCCTACACAAAAATTTCAACGACCGAGAGACAACTTACATGGAGTGTGTGCACCATTAATCAATGCAACTCAACAGCAGCATTGGAAGTTAGGAAAATGCTTTTTAATGCCTCCAATAAGATCCAACAAAGACTATTGGAAAATTTTACACCGAACTTTTCATTGAACACCCTTACAATGGAAACTGATAGTATATGTTCTGGTCCAATGAACCCTCCAATCACGCACAGAGATTCATGGACTATAAATGGGTCCTTTTGCGGGGGATTCAAAGTTCAGATTCCCGAAGACTTATTTCATGATAGTGAAGACGGTGGAACTCGAAATTTGTCCCTTCGTTTACTTGACCAACAAGGTCAAACTCTAAAGCGATCATCTTGGATTACGTTTAATTTTACGTCACAAGAAGTGATCGGATTCCCAACACGCAGTCAAGTGCTTCCCTATGCTGATTCAGGAGCATTCTTTACAATCCAGGCAAAAGATAAAACTGGGTTAACATCAACCATGACTTTGAAAATATCGTTTTCATTTCCATCACAGGAACCACAGTACATCTACAGCTTCAGATATATTCCAACTGATCTGTCGGAATCGATGCTGTCTTCTACTTTTGTTTTTGCTTCTAAGCTAGCGAGTTTCCTTGGTGATGAGGATATGACAAATATTGGACTCGTAATTTCGGGGAAGCAGAACGGTGCTAGTTATCAGATAGCTTACAGTAACTGCTCTGTAAATTACCATCCTTGTGATATTCAATCGTTGACAAAAATTAAGTCGAAACTTTTCGTAAATAATGAATTGCACCCTGAACTTGATGCCAGATTAGAGACTCGGTTTATGGTCTATCAGGCCTTTACAAGGGCTACTGGAATATGTCTTAATGAGACAATTACTACAACCAAGAATAGTGTTATAGTCTTTGTGGAATCCTGTGGGTTTAAGTCCGTTTTGATTCAAGACAGTTGGTTTGGACAAGTAAGTCGCAGTGGAAGTTTTCCACTTCATTATCAGTTAATCTCTGCTCAAGGACATCTCGTCAATGCAGATAGCTGGATGAATGTGCATCCTCTAAGAAAGGTAGTATTGATTTCAATGCTATCAACGCAAGTAACATCTAAACAAGAGTCGTTTAAATTCACGTTAGTGGCCAAAGATACTGCAGGAAATACAGGATCTATCCCTTTAGTAATCAGGAAACGATCTCACTTGCCTTCACTTCCTGTATTTAATGTTACACTTACTCTACGTTTTTCTAAACCTATCAACAAAAGCTTTGCTTGGCAACAGGTAACACTCATTCAAAAATTGGCAAGTTTGCTTCAGCTACCAATAGCTCAAATTCAGCTTCTGACATTTGCAAAGATTCCCTCTATTGAAGGTTATATCAAAGCTGCTTGGAGTATATGCGGACTGAATAGATGCAGTAGAAGAATTGCAATGAATATTGATTACATTTATGACCTTTTCTACGACAATGCGAGGCAGATAACAAGACAAGTGCAAGAACATTTTCATCCTGAAGCAGAGATCGAGAGTGTGTACATTCGTAGCCTGTGCAATATCTCTGGCAAAACCCCGTTAGTTTTCATACCTATACAGCCATTATATATTTCTTCATGTACTTTTTTTCGTTTTAAACTACCGGAAAATACATTTTATGATGAGATTCGAGGTGATGCCCTGGAACTGGATCTTCAGTTGCTGCTTAACGATGGAAGCTCAGTAGACTCTTCTGGTTGGTTACAATTTAACAGTGCGTCGTCAACGCTTTTTGGTTACGCATTAGCATCGGAAATCAAAATACAGACAATGCACACTTTCAGAATTTCCGCTTCTAACAGAGCAGGGATTAGTACGTATTCAGAGTTTTTTGTCACTTTACATAACGAGTCGATGAACATAACTAACTGTCCCGTATCGATTCAAGTTCGAAAGAAAACACCGACCTTTAAAACTGCAGACGTAACAATTTTATATTCGTTAGTGAATATGATAAGTAGCTATTACGGAGACACAGATACTCGTATAAAATTGCTTACTTTTCGAAAGACGGGACTGGTTACGTACTCCCTTGTCTATAGCAACTGCTCTTTCACATCTAATTCACGTTACGGGGATCAAGGCATTGTAGCTCCATCAGAGCAGGCTCTTCTGCCGCAAACATTTTCCAAGATATTAACTACAACAAATAGAATTAATCAACGCTTTAAAAGCTTCATGAGCCCATCATTCGAAATTCTATTTGCGTCAACGAGCTTTGGCTGCCTACAATCTAATATTTCTAATGTAACCAGCACCGAGATCCACAATATTGCCTATAGTTGTCAAGTTTACAGGGATGTAATCTCAAGTTCTTTATTTACTAACGTTATTGGAACAAACGTGCAATTAACCATGCAGTATTTTAACAGGATGCAAATTCAGAATAACGAGTGGTTGTACTTGGATTCAAAAACAAATACTGTTTATGGACACGTTACCAGAGATGTCAAAGTAAACAGTCCGTCTGACGGCTATAAATACATACTTAAAGCGACCAATCTTAAAAATAAGTCGGTAAATATTATCTATAAAGTTGAGGTCCCTGAGCCCTTACCGTTCTACTCCGTTAATTTTACCATTGGATTTCGTTATAGGAGTTCGCTTTTTAATTCTAAAACTCGTGTGTTAGTGGATATCGTTGAGATAATTGCTAAGTATCTAGATCCCTCTATAAAGATGCCGAGGACTAATCTCTACATTCAGCAATTTTGGGATGAATCTCGTTTGACATTTTCTTATTGTCCTCTGAGATGTGAGGTGAAGAAAATTCTCGCCAAGTTCCAATATGCAGTTTTCTACAGTCAACCAAATCAAGATTTTATTTCAGCACTACAACCAACTTACGATTTATACTATGTTTACATGGAAGGGCATGCTTGTCAGGACAAAGTTAACATCACTACTATTGTAACTACACCAAGTACTTGGACTATCAATACCTGTGGTTTGAAATTTTATCAGTTACCGTCAGATTTGTTTACCGACAAGGAAAATCGTCAGACAAGGGATTATAAATTGGAACTTGTCATTGGTAACAGCATATTGGCTAATAGTTCCACTTGGATAAGTTTGGACTATGCAACTCAACGCATTACAGCAGTGCCTGTTGGGTCAAGATTATCTACCAATATCCAATACAAGATAGTTGCAAAACACCCAGTAACCAATGTTATTGCTTCCACTGACTTCTTCATTAGAGTTCAAGATGTCAACAACTTGTCTCTTGCTATTCTGAAAGTATGCTCTATCAAGGCTACATTTTGGACCCAATATGATTACTCTTACAGTGACGTGTTTGTTTTAAAAAGACTAGTAAACAAACTAGCTGATTACTATACGTCTAGCCCCGATCATGTCCATATATACAACTATTCCAGACACCAATGGAATCACGAGATATCTATAACGTGGACAAATTGTTCCTGGATAAGGTTTGCTTCTGTTATACAAGAAAGCGAAGGATATCAGCGAGAAGTTCGAATCTTTCTCTCCAAGATATTTACGGACTTGCAGTCAAACCTAAATGAGCAATGGAAAAAGTATCTAACACCAGAATTTAAAATTATATCAGTGGATGAATTGAACCATTGTGCAGTGCCCCAAAGTAAGTTAAAGGCACGTCGAAGTCACATAGATCTTTCTGCTGGTTGTGGGGAATTTCGGTATAAGTTACCAAATGATATCTTTTATCATGACAATGGTAATGATGATAACATCAGGCTAGAAATGTACTTGAGGAATGGAATGCCATTACCAAAGGACACTTGGGTATACTTGAACACTACATCACAGACGCTGCATGGTTTACCTGGAGTAACAAATAATAATTCTATTACTGATAGAATTTATCAGTACATAATCAAAGCAGTGGACAGTAGAGGGAATAGTAAAGCAATAAACCTCTCAATACACATCACTCACAATTATACCGAGGCTGGGTATTCACTATTAGTTCAAGGTCAATATTTTCAGTCTTATAAATATGATATACAAAAAATTCTCTACATCACGAGAAAGCTATCAACATCTAGATTTTCTAGTGATACAAGTAACAAACTCTATTTAGTAAACAAGCCAACTTTTAATCCACTTGTCTTTCAGGTTGCTAATTGCTCTGTTTGTGATATTACTGGTAATTTAATCCTTCAAAGCTATGTTGTTAATTTGGAAGAGATAAAAGCACTTGTAAGGCCAGAAGTTCGTTTATATAACATGAATATAAGAGAGCATTTTTCTGTTGATATGCAACAGCTTTGTGGCAATGACACTGAGGCACATGGCATAAGTTCTGGGTCATTGGAAGCCACCTTTTGCAGCAGATGGGAATACGAAATGGCAAGCATACTCCAAAGCCCCATTTCAAATTTTTCTACGGTATATGTTCGAGCAGGTGATAAGCAATCTCTGCCACAAAATAGCTGGTTTTGGTTTAATCAGAGTGATAATAAACTTTACGGATTCCCTTCTCGGGAGGACTACAAGGCACAGTTCTCTTTGGGAACAAGATTTACTTACTACGTTTTGTCCACTAGAACCATGAGGTCACTTGGCATGACGGGATTTAGATATGCAGTCATCAAGGATAATGTAAGAATACAGGGGCCTGAGATAAGAATTACCTTAACAGTAAAGAGTCAGAAGGCAAAAATAAATGCTTACTTTATGCAATATGTTTACCAACGTCTTTCAACATATATTAATAGAACAGACCTTCAAAGAACGAAGTTTCAGCACTACTCAAGCCCTTTTTCAAGATTTGCCATATATTTTAAAATCTGCGGCTTAAGTGAGTTTTGTGTCAACACAGAAATGAAAGAGATACATGAAAAGATATGGAATGAAAGGAAATTTAAAGGGGAATTTCTTAATCTCTTCCTTCCTGAACTAGAACTAAATCACTTTGAAATAGTATGCAATGATTCAAGGCCTGAAATCGACAGAAGTCACTTCCAAATTTTTGTACAAACTTGTTTGCACCAGCAACACATTATACCTTTCAATTTAACACGAAATAAATGGGGACAACATTACAATGTGCGTTTGCATCATGTTGAACTGTCTACTATTAACACAACAGACTGGATCAAGGTTAACAAAACCGAGAGCAAAATATACACTTTTCTTGATTCAAATTACAATCGATCGTTGTTTAAATTTCAGTTGATATCTAGTAGAGATGGAATACCAGTAATCAATACAACATTAATTGCATATATTCTTGAAGCAAATGTATCCTCTTGTGAAAACGGGACAGTAATTATCATAGATGTACCTCCTTCGCAAGCTAAGTTGGCGTGGTGGATTTGGATTATTGTACTGGCAGTTCTGTTTGTAGTCTTTCTTCTTTGGCTCTGTTGGGTCTGTCTTCCTTTCTGCTGTCCAGAATTTTGCTTTAATTTTACCTCGCGTTGTCCATGTCGTTCTGGATGCTGTAAAGCTTGTTGCATTGCCTGTTATGCACCAGGTGGCAGGTGTTCGTCTGTTAAAAGGCGTACGGGGTCGAAGGATGTGTCCTTCCAAGAGGAGGATGCAATTGCTGTTATTAAAGGGAACACTGAATGCCAGGCAGAAAAAGAAATTCCTCAGCTGCAGCAGCATGATTCTAAGTTCGACGATCATGAAATTATGATTCAAAATGGTAATATTGAAAAAGAGCAGCACGAAGTTTGGAAATATTTGAAAGATGAAGACCAACTGTTTACAAATGAATATATGCAACATGAGGATTCTCCAGACAATAATACTATTTATAACAATAGTAAGCCAAAAAGTCGACAAAT
Source organism: Chironex yamaguchii (assembly GCA_024741275.1). Lineage (NCBI taxonomy): Eukaryota > Metazoa > Cnidaria > Cubozoa > Chirodropida > Chirodropidae > Chironex > Chironex yamaguchii. Next base: position 10,347 of record JANTCA010027758.1, on the reverse strand, counting down.
AGAAACAGATTATGCTGATGGAAATCTTACCTCGCAAAACACGTCAGAAAAGATAACATTCAGCGATTCAGATGAACCTGATCATAAACGATTCCAGATCCAAGACGAAGGATTGTCCTCTCCTTTAAAACGACAAAGTATTGCTAAGACGTACAGAGAACGAGATGAGGAGAGCGAATCATCTACTAAAGAGGATATTTATCAGGAGTTGAGAAGAGGTGAACATACAGTAAGCATCCCCCAGTTACCAAGGCCTCAACGAAAACCTTGGAATTTTGATAGCCATGAAAGCATTCAACTTTATACTGAAAATGAGATGAGTAGCAGGCAAACATTTTCTCGATTGCCAATTCCAGTTGGTTCCCCTTTGTTACTGGCGGGTAGGTCAGGCATGTTTGATTCTAAAGAAGCACAAGACAGTACTGAAAACTCCCAACAATTTTCAAGAAAAGGAGGGTTGAGGCACGATCACGAAAGAGAAGGACCGAGACTTTTACCGCAAATTTCCGAAATGAGCACTCCCACGAGAATTGCAGGAGAAAAGCATCAAATTTTTGCTCACAGTTCTACGTCGGACGATGATCAACAAGTTATTCGTAGTAAACGACCACGCCGAAACAAGTTGCCTACACAGCAAGGGCATCCCCGATCCTTCAAACATTCCAAAGCAAGGAAGCATGACAAGTTTTCGCCTGCCCAGCTAGTAAGAGACCGTGGCTACTATACTGATGATGAAACTATATCTTGGACTGATGATTTTGAGGATGACACTTTATCACCACGCAATCAAGGTGCAAATAGGGAACGCTCATTTACCAACTTACCATTACCTCAAATTCCAGGACAAGATGAATACAATTCCAAAAAAAGGAATGCAGATGACGCAAATGGGGTCTTAAACTTGCCCAAGGGAAAGCAACAGAAGTTTCAAAATCTTCCTCGCCCTCCGGTAACGAGAGATCAAATCACTGATCAGAAGATGATGGCTAACTCAGAAGCTCACTTTGAAAATGGTCGTCCCAAGTATCATTTACCAAAACTGCCAAGGAAGAGAAGAGACCAACTGAAGTCAAGAGGATTACCTAAAGTACCATTAAGTCGTAATGAGTTGCCATATGATTCTGACAGTGTGCAAAGTTATGATGCAAGGGAGAATGACATAAAATATCGGCATGGTATTGCAAGATCTATTGAAAATCTGCATCTCCAGCGAATTGGAAAAAGTAAGCTAAATCGCGATCTTCCTATCAGACTCTCAGTAAAAGATCAGGAGCAAAGACAATCAAGAAGAGGAAGGGACAAATTTGAAGAGGAACGTAATACAAACGACGGAAGAAAAGAAGCACGTTTTAAGTCCAAAACAAGACATGATAAGGCCAGAGAACGAAAGAGGGGCAAGCCCGAGCGACATTATAAAGATCGTTTTGAAAAAAGTGGAAGACGGAGCTTACAAAAGACTAGAGATGCTTTGAGCTCAAATTGGCAATTGCCCATTCCTTTAGAGCACAGAACCTCTCCAATACAACTCGGACAATTGCAGAGAAAAGGAGATATATCTGGTACACCACGTGGTGATAACACGCCTAGAAGAAAATATCGTGGCTCTCGTGTGCAAGCAAAGTCAAGACGCAACAAACGAAAAGGTGAGAATCCCATGCATCAAAACATCGGGTATCTTTCTGATCAGTCTGATGTCAGTAGAATTAAACATGATGCACTATTTGCTCTTCCTATACCAAAAGAATTCATGCAAATCCAGGGTAGAGAACGTGGAAGAATAGCAAAACCAGGAAATAAAACTGATAATGAATTCTTTGATCTTGCAACTGAATACCGTCGAGAGGTCGGGAGACCTGAGAAGACTTTAAGGTTCATCAATGACGCGTATGAATCAGATTCACGAGTATAATGTATGATAGCTTCTTTATACTATTTCATCCTTACCCGGCCGGTGCCATTCTCTGGTGCTATGTTACGTCCTTTTCTTGGATGTTTTAACCTTGGAGCGCAGTGGTTTTAAGTTGAAACATAAGCAACGGCACTTTTGCACATCATTGATGACACTACTGTCTCAATTTTAAGATGAGTTACAACTCAAGTGTTGGCCGAATTCGTTCAGATATACCTGCTGACAGATCGTTTAGAATCTGGACCGATGAAGAAGAATTGTGAATTTCACATAATGATGTACAATCTTTTTCGTAGAGAACCCACAAACCATTATAATTACGATAGTTATCACTCCTGTTTACTGTTATCCATCTGCTTACAAGTGTTGTCGTTGAGCACTAAATGTAGATATGTGTGACTTAATAAGACCAAAATAATTTACTTAATAGAAATCTCATGAGAGGTTTAATTTGGCAAAACATTTTTCTGCACTTCATACGTTTGAACACATTTTCTCTAGAAAAGTTTCATGGTATTTTTAAATAAAAGAATGGTTGCAATAAACTTTGTTAGTAAAGGGATGACGGAGCACTCGCCAATACCATTTACATATGTAAGTTATATTTGACACTGTTGTACTTGTCAAAGTATCAGGTTTTCTTAACACTTTACGTGTATACTTTATGAATAATGGACAAGATAACTTAGCTCTTAAGGTGAAACAAAAACATTGACAGAATAATGCTACGATAATACCAGGGATGACGGGGCACTCGCCAATACTCTTTCTATTTACATATGTAAGTTATATTTGACACTGTTGTACTTGTCAAAGTATCAGGTTTTCTTAACACTTTATGTATATACTTTATGAATAATGGGCAAGATAACTTAGCTCTTAAGGTGAAACAAAAACGCTGACAGAATAATGCTACGATAATACCAGGGATGCTGGAGCATGGTTGCGGGGATAAAGGAAGGGCGCTCTAAACAAGTAGCAACCATCTTTAATGCTATTTTATCTAAGAGTAATACGCCTTTTACGAGCTCAAGACCCGTCACCCTCAAACTATCCACAGCTTCCGCTTCTGGTAGCTGTGAACAAAAACGAGGATATCTATAGAAGACTCATGTAGGAATTTTTTTGATATTAACATGGATCAAAACTAAATATTTATCGGAATTTTGCAACCTAGATATCATACTCCAGCATCACACACCCCACACCCTACTTCAGCGTGCCTGAAAGGGTTAATGCGTACGCCATGAAAGATAGATAACACTTTTCTGATTACATGCTGTCCACATTTGGATATCCAAGTTATGTCCTTTGGATTGTCAGTATAACAATGGTAGGGTCTACTGAACGTGCATGTTTGTTCAGTCTAACTAAACTCGGAAAGTCAGTCTTCTTAACAGTCCTAAATAGCGTCCTCAGTTGTATGTATGTATGTATGTATGTATGTATGTATGTATGTATGTATGCATGTATGTATGCATGCATGCATGCATGCATGTATGTATGTATGTATGTATGTATGTATGTATGTATGTATGTATGTATTTTACAGGCAAGCCTTGCGGCTAAGCGTCTAGGTTGTACATACGGACAACCTAGTGAACCCCACCGAGTCTCAAAGTCCTCTTTGAGGGTTCACGCAACATACGCAGTCATTAGACGCCTCCGGCAAATCACTCTACAACCCAATTAAGCAGCGTTGACGAAGTCAAATGCAGTACCTACACGGGAGTGAAATGCTGGGCAAACTTTAGTAATTAAGAACACGGTACTGTGGGTTGAGAGGATTCGTTCATGCTGAAAACAGCATGATCCACGGCTCACCACGTGGAGGTTCCTCTCGTTGAGCCGCCCCCAGTTGTATGCATAGCCGCTTCATGAGTGAAAGAATGCTCAACTAAATTTTCAAACGCTTAAAATCGTGCTCTGTCATTGGATTTGACATCTTTTCCATTTAGTTTGTAACCAATCCTGTTAGAAAACTGAAGCTCGAGTACCACTTGAAGTGTTCCTGTCAAACAATTATCATATTTCTTTCTGTAACGAGGTAACACAATTGGGTTTGTGCCAAAAAGTATTGTGAATAGTTTTGTTTTAGTGGTATCTAATTGACCATAAAGTTTCATATTCATGATTGATTTTAATGTTAATAGAGTGATTCTTGGATTTTTACCGCTTAAATAAAAAAAGTTGTAATAAACATTTACGATAAATAGCTGCATAGTATGAACTATCATCTTGCTCATGATCACTTGAATAATTTGGAAAAAATAGCCATTATAAATGTATATCAGGCATTCATCTGTTTACTTTGTTTCTTATGTTGTTAAGTGCTCGCAGAAACTATGTTACTTCTCCAAACATCAACACTTTTAGCACTTTTTCGCGTATTTCAGTGTTCCCTTTGCCTCTAAATGAAAATTTGTTAAAGAGAGGCCTATAAGGTTTCGCTACCTCAAAATTGATAGCCAGGCAACCGGCATTTTCCAAAGGTTGATTGACCGAATCAAGCAGCATGTACAAATACACATGCTAGCGTTCGCCAGCAACCTCTGCGACTTTGTAAGTCGTGTCCTATTTCTAAGGGATGTGAGTCGGCTATATTGCAGCGACTTCTAAATAGCCCATCCTGCGCCGAGCAGTATAGTAACAGTACTTTTTCAGTTTTTGGTAATGCATGGTCTAAATTTCATCTTGGTGTTTTGGGGGTGGTTTACATTAGAGAGCATAGACCTAGCCTTTGTCGACCAAAGGCATGTGGTTTCACTCAGATTTTTCCACTAGTTTGCTTCTGGCGATTACCTTATCATCTTACATTTTCTTCTTGTTCCTTCGTAGATTTTCTCTTTTCTCTCCCATTCATTGGTTTGTTTCTCTCTTATTCGTTAGTTTTGACCTTACCTCGCACTACAAATTCTGCTATATTGTTCGTTACCATTTTCTGATGTAATCAGTGTCAGAAGAAAGGCTTTACAGATGTAAGTTTTACTTAAAACAGTTTTAAAATGATGATGATAATAATAATGATACTTAATAATCAGACTTATAATCATTACCAATTTAAAAGTTCAGGATGAGTCCAATCCTTATCACGTCTACTTGTCGAGTACGAGGTCCTATGATACATCCAATAATTTTTCTTATCAAATAATTAGCATTTTCAACCCCTAACCTACTCAACATCAATATAAATGATTTGCTTAGCCTGCCGCACTTTTACTAAGATTAATAAAATTAACTTGGTCATCCTCATTCAAGTCAACATAGCTTTTAATATTTCGTTGATTTTTGATAAAAATTATTAGCTAAATTTGTTTGAGAGCCGACTGTTAATTCAATAATTTTCAGACGATTTTCAATTTTTAACCATGCCCGGTCATAAGCCATAACCAGAGATCAATATTAGAGATTGAAAATCATCAATGTCACAGAAGATAGACAGACCTTGATTTGAAGAGTGAATCAAATCAGCGATTGTTTTAATAACTAAATCATGACAATAATATCATATTTATACAGGTTAAACGTGTTTATAACAAAGTGCTGTTCTGAATCAAGGACTTCAAATATATAAATTTGGAGGTACAAATCTGAATAGAATTGAAAGCATGCAAAGATCGTTTCTTTTACAAAAATTGTAGAATTTGCTTGTATTGTCCTGCCAAGTATACTAATTCACTTTCAGACTTAGCAGGACAATAGAAGCAAATTCTACCAATTTGGCTGTGTAACCAATTGCGTATGCCACTAGTCTCAGTCCCAGTCTTTAATGTGTGATAGATTTTCTTAACCTTGTTGCTAAAGCATTTGGATTTACTCAAAAATAAGTACAGACGAAAAGAGAAAGATTGCAAATAGTAAAATTATTTGTGACCTTTCTTTCAAAACAATAATAAAGTAAAATACAGCTTTCTTTAAGACAAAAACAATAATAAAAATAATTTGTATTACTTTGAACTGAGAAAAGAACAAAAGGTCTTAGGATAGTAATACCCGTGTATGATTATGACAGCATGATTATATACTCCTATTAGGACCGTCCTCTAATATTTATTGAGCGTTCAAAATGGTACAATTTAAATGCTAATTCAAATTGCGTTTCCTTAGTAAGCTTTCTCAAAAAAAGTTTACTATGAAAAAAAACGTTGCATGGAAATTTCTCTATAATGAATTAATTCGATTTCCTTAAATGCTGTATTAATGTATTCTAAAGAATTATAAGTATCATAATCCAGTGTCCTGGAATGCCAGCTTCTATGAGACTAGAACCAACGTGGATAATTATTTTAACGCATAAGCTAAAATATTTTAACGCACAAGCTAAAATATTTTAACTTGAAAGTCTTCCCTGACAGAACATAGACATATATATGTAAGGTAACGACATTTTGATAAGCGATGAGATAAGTACCATTCCACTTATCTTGTCCTTGGAATTAAACAGTATATCCTCGAAAGAAGATTCATGCATGGGAGAGGAAGGAGTTCAACGTAAACAAAGCACTAGGAAAAATGATTAAGTTAAATTAGGCATTAGATAAGACTGAATGTGCTTTTGATTCTGAAGCCAGGAGTGTAGGCAATATAGACGACCTTGGGTCCAAGAGCTGAACTTGAGACATGCTTGTTAGGAAGCCCTTTAGACCTTACTATGTAATTTCATCGCGTTTTATGCGAACCAGATGGGGCATATTTTCTTCATTGGGTTCGAACTTGATAACTCTTTCCTGTTTGATATTTCAAAGACTAGTGAATTATAGCAGTGATTAAATTAACTAGATGCAGTAAATCTAGTACAAAGCAAATATTTTTGGCGTCCTTTGCAAAAAACCAAGTCAGCACTTGATCATGCCTGGTTATCTTTTTCCCCCAAAGAAATAGAATTTCAGAATTTTGCATCTCCGACTAGTTTACAAAGTCAGTTGAAGACATCAAAATGGATTTTAATTCCATCGCAATATTATTTTACGCAATATCTGAATTAAAGAGAAGCTGAGAACACAAGACTACTATTAAAGTCAAAGAAATGTGTTACAAGTTGCTCTACATTTGATCAGTTGCTGAAAAATACCACTACTACACTTAGCTTCTCAGTTTTTTCAATTTTTGACAAAAATTGAATTGGTGGCACACAATACGACTGGAAATCATTTTGCATAACACAACGTGATGAAAAATCTCGAGTGAATTGCTTTAAATCGTCCTGGTGTAAAGACATTTTATAAGTAAGATTATTAAACAAATTAAAGGTAGTCACTCTATAGTTACTTGAGAAAAAAAGTTTTCTATGTTTGCCTCAAGGTCCAACATTAAAGATGACTTTTTGTCCTGATAATAAACAAAAGGAGACTGAAAGTGCAATGCCTCGTCTTTAAACCACAAATTGTCATGTCAATTTCTTCCTTGGTAACAATTACTGGCACCATACAGTAATTACTAACGCTATTTGGTCTGACAATAAATGTGACTCCTATAAAGTATGAATAATTTACCATATTTTACATCCGAACTTGTAAACTAATTTGGAAGGAATAATCAAGGATAATGATGTTTACTTATTACATTAGTTAATCATTTATGGACTGGTTGAATGCAATTGATTACTCAACTGTGTTAGACGAAATGCGCAAGATACCATGTCATCACCAAACTCTCAGCAACTTTGGCATATGATCAGTCTCGTGCATTTTGTATCCCTGCAGAGGAGACAAGAATGCATCTTCTTGAGACTATTTTTACGTTTCTACACTTGTTAAGGTAAGAAGTTACGTTATGATTACTTAGAAACCCTGCATAAATAACAACATATGTTGTAAAACGCTTTCACTTATATTGTAGACTTCGTACTTGCTTATCATATCAAGGAACATGAAAACTTCCCCTATGATGACAGAGTAGATCCTAATGTATAAAATGTCACAACTTCCACATACGGGCAAAGACATCCCACACGTAAGGGTACACTCTCAGTATTCTTGTAGATGAAAGTATTTGTTTATTGCAGAGTTTTCAAGATACTAGGAATACTTTTCTAGTGGCATATACGTTATTCAGTATAGCTTATTCCCATGCCAAGATAAGGCGATGTGCGAGGATGTGAGCTCTTATTGACAGTAAGCCCCTGTTACCTTTGTTAACAAATAATTCTTTTTTCTTAGGATGAAGCTTTTTCAAAACCTTAACATTTCGCCTGCAAGATCACCATTCTATCCACAAGAACCTATACAAGAAATCAGTATGCAGATACTATCTTAGAAAAGCAGCTGGCGTGCTCTTCAATTCTTGATTACATATGCTATTTTTTGTTGTTTTTTCCTTTATATATGTTACGGAAGCTGAATCCAGAACAATATTTAGTCCCTCCGAAATTTTGTCTCCGTTCTCATTTGACTTTGGTCGGTTTGCCAAGGAAACACAATGTACAATAGCACAATTGGGAGAACACCGATCAACGTACATTATAAATTTTGCTGTTTACTCGCACACAATGTTTCCCGAAGTAGAGTATGAGTTATATGGTGCTCATAATTTATAAAATAAAAGAAAGGCATTGGGCATTTAAAATGTATCAAGGTGTTAGCGAAATACACTAATTCGCTGCCTTCACATTTCGTTAGGTTGCAGCAAAGTAGTTCATTTTGCAAACTTTTTCGTGCAATAAAGCTCTCTTCTGCTTGCTAGCAATGAAGAAACTTTGCATTTTACATGTTAAAAACAAATATTTTTAATATTTCAAAATAAAAGCAAAGTGACACAAGCAAAATGAAAGTATAAGAGGTAAGTGTGAAATATAAACATAGGAAACTATATAGGTGAGTCCTTGACTATATAGGTGAGGAGTTTTTTTCAAACATCTATGTGATACGCTAACGAGGGCTCCTTAAACGTAAATGGGTCATTACTCATGTCTATGCAGAAGACAAAAACCAAACCAAATTAATTTGGTTCATGGTTAAAATCAATAGCTCATTCCGACAAAACACAAGTCCATATTTTCAAAGGAAACCACTATCAGTGTCAATAAGCGTGATAGATATACAAACATCCAAACACAATGAGTCATAACTCTAACCTAGCATCCGGATACTGCGGTTAGTGCTTATCTTTAAGAAAATATGTTAGAATAAGTTTTGTTAAGAAAGAAACCTAAATGCTACCGAGTGAATTTGGTGCAATCTCGACTTGGAAACGAGAGTCGCAGATGGCGACTTGTTATTAATAGAACTTACCAAGACTCCGCAATGTTCCTAGGCAGGGGCCGGTCTATAGGGCTGCACATGTTGGATTTGCCACAACACGATCACCCTCGTGTTATTGAAACAATAACAAAATTATTTTTAATGTGTTTTTTGATTAAAGGTTGCTATATTGTGTCACATAATCTCTAAATGCCTTGTAATGTGCTCCCCCCTCTTGTGCAACAGGTAATAACAAATTGTTTATACTTTTAACACGGTGGTAATGTTTGTGCAACAGCAAAACTCTCAACAACTTTTTCCTGACTGTTGCACTTAACAATGCTTCCCTCTACCTGGTCAGTATTTATTCTTCAAGCAACTTTAGTTTTTAGTCGTGTGGAAATTGACTGTATGCAAATTTGTGCTACGGTCAAACACAATCTGGCAACAAGTAGACGTGAAATTTATTGCTCATTTATTGCTAGAAAACAAGGCAACATAAAACGATGCTATTTTAAGATAAATTTTCAATCTTATGTACATCTCGTTGAAAAGTTTTATACCTCCTGACCCTGACTAAGTGTGACAATGATATGCCTGTTGATGGGAGACGTATTTTTCCCAAAACATCATGACAATTCGTTATCAAAAGCATTTATTACGCAAAGTAGATTGTCAGACACGATCATCATCAAGTTGCAATGAACAATCTTAAACCACTTCACACATTTTGCTTCCTTTGTTCTTTATTGTTCATTTTCCTTTTCTCTGACAAATTCCTTATCAATCTATGTCATACGTTGTTGAAGTTCCAAAAACAAAAAGTCTAGAGCGGGGGTCCGAGCCCACGATCTTCCGTATGTCGGCAGATTCTCTGACAACTGAGTCACTGTAACACAGTTATACTGAAGTGAATTTAGAATGTCTTGATTTGATGATCGTCTTCTATACGAAGTAAAGTTTTATAAGTGGGTAAGTCTTACAATGTACTTTTATCATTTATATCAGACGGCGTTGTATAAAAATTTGATAAGAGTTACGCCCGAGAATTCCCAAATGTGTAACAATCACTTTTTTTTCTCCTTTTGCCCTTGCATAGGTATTATAAATGTAGTTATCAGGTGAAATCAGGAGCAGATTACATATGTATTCTTCAGTCTATTAGCTACTCTATTTATCCATTTATCTATCTATCTATCTATCTATCTATCTATCTATCTATCTACCTATCTATTTATCTATCTATCTATCTATCTATCT
>JANTCA010027747.1:11282-22198 GCA_024741275.1 Chironex yamaguchii | reverse complement strand
AGAATGCGCCAAAATGTATAAGGACGAGAATTTTCGGATAATTGGCACACCTAGATCGTCCTTTCATCTAAGTGTATAGGAGTCTGCCTACATTAAAACAAGAAAACCAGTGCTCTGTAGGCAGAAAGAGTTCGTTTTTTCACTTGGACACTTCCAATAATGTTTCGTTTCTATATTTTCTTTTTCTTTGTTTCCATTCTTGTTTATGATTGGCTAGTTTTGCTACATGTTTCGTATAAATAGGGTGTCATATGCATATACTTTCCTTTCTGACGTTTCATACTCTGAAGAGTGTCAAACGAAAAAAGCTTTTAAGTATGATTTTAGCGCTATGTCGCAAATTTTCAAGGCGATTATAGTTATAAACTTGCAAATGTTTTCTCCCAATTCTGCAACCTTACAAAATTAATGAATATACTGTAAAAGACTCTTTTTCATTTGTATCTTTTTCATTTGTATCACTCGTCGTGGCCAGTTATGATATCTCTAATTTATTTACTAACACCTCTTTAGACGAAACTATATACTAAGTGTGTATTTGATGAGACTATTAATTTAAAGTATAGGAGTTGTTTTCTTGAACTTAATCAATTTCAAAAATCGTTGAGATTTGCCGTTAAAGATAATCATTTTGTCTCTTATGGACAACTTTTCGATCAAATTGATAGGGTATTAATGGGGTCCCTTTTGGGCACACCTCTTGCTAACATATTCACGAGCCACCTTGAAAAGCACTACAAAATAAACTGCCCTTCTGAATTCAAATATACAAATGTGCTATATCAAATTTGCTGAATTCAAATGTGCTATATCGTAGATATGTAGATGACACTATTTATTCAGGGACAGGGAGAATATTACCCTGTTCCTAGAATATATTAATAGCCAGCACCCTAACATTAATTTCACCTCCAAAACTGAGTCGGAAAACTCCTTATCTGTTTTGGATGTCTTGGTTATCTACGAAAGTAGCAAATTTGCTACAAGTTTATACAGGAAAAGTCTTTTCCTGGCCTTTATACTCATATTTCCAGTCATGCCACCAATAAATACAAGAAAAATCTGATTAGTGTCTTGGTACATCGACCTTTCTTAGACAGAGCTCCTAATGATTTGATCCACTTATTCATAAAAGTTCACGGGATCCATCTTTTAACTCCCAACAGTCCTCTATCCCTTAAGTTCTTTTTTGACCATATCCCCTCGGGTCTTTCTTTTTGTCTTTTTTACACCACATCGTAATGTTTTTCCACCTTCTTGTTTTTGCACCACAAATTTGTGTTGTTTTCCTCTTTTTTGTTGTATTCTGTTAATATAAATACTTGTACAACTTATTGTGATATCAAATTCTGATGATGAAGAATGGAATATCTTCCAAACAGTGAAAAATTATTATGGCATTTTTATTGGATTGTTTTCCTCTCTTTACATAACATGTTTATCGTCGCAATACTTTTACTTCGTTTTTACAGTCAACTTCGTTTTTCTTGCAATACACCAATTTTATTCTTGGTAATTTCATACACTAGACACTACGTGTCCTTTACAACCTATGCAATGTACATTTTCTCTTTGATATCCTTTTTAAGATTCCTTACAACATGTGAGTCAATCATACAGTCCATGAGTTTAAGAAGAGTTTTAAAATAATTATGTTAAAACAATGATAACATAGTCTGAAATCATAGGGGCGCGAAATTTAACAAAATGGGACGCCAGACCTGTTTCAGCTAGCGAATCTCTCCTTTCACAGTCAGGTAACTTTTAAGGCAATGTTCATTTTATCATTTAAAAGGCACACTCACCTGTTGATAATTGCAAAATATTGAGCTAGATACCAAAGATAAATTCGCACGAGTGATTTTTATGCACAAGTCCATGTTTTAGCTTTTATTTGGTCAATTCTTTATTAAAATGATACTAGACACCTTATAAAAGAAGGCCTCCGAGGCATTCCATTTATAGACCTCGAAAAGTAATAAAAATTGTACTTCATCAAGACATTTTTCCGGGAATTCAACTTGACGTTGCCGTAAAACAATTATCATGATGCAACAAATACGAAATTTGAAATTAAAAGTATGAATCTTTACTCCCTTTTCAGAGAAGACAATGATCCTTCCACATAATTTCAAAACTTAAAATATTGTTTCGAACGAACAATATCCTTTCAACAGTTAGCCTTCATATATATGTTTGAAAAATATAAATAGGTGACGTCATTCTGTTGTTAGAGCAAAGTCAGTAAACGTGGGACTGTGGGAATTACATTGAAACCATTATGTTTGTAAAGACTGGACTAGGACCATATTTTGATAAAAGTTGGGTGGTTACTTACTACCCAGATACCCCTGGCGCCGTCAGTTGCAGAGCCTACATTGAGAAGGTTACTATCCCGCCCATTTGTACTGTGTGAAGAATGTAAAAATTGTTCCACTTAATATGAGTAAAATTTCTTTATGTTTTATGGTTTGTGGTTCGCATTACCCTTCCATCGTTACTAAAGTTGCCTTGCAGTTTGTGCAGCCCATGAAAATGAAAACCTACCTTACTTCGACTACAACAAAGTCAAAATCACGTTGTTGGTTGACAGTGAGGCTACCTCAGCCTCTATTCTGTGTCTACTACCCCTCCGAGCACACGGCCATCATTCTTTTCCATGTTGAATTTGCAGTCAGATTCACGCGTTTAAAAGTATGTCCATGAATTTGCTTATATTTGTCGCTCTTCTTTCTTTTGACAACCTTTTCGAGAAACTTAGGAAATTTTTATGATCGTAAGTCATTTTACTGCTGTAATTTATATTGTAGCATGGCCCCTAAGAGAGGAAAAGTTCAGAAAGAAGAGCAAGTTATTCAACTTGGACCTCAGGTGAATGCCATGTTGGAATTTTTATGTGTGTTTTTGTGAGAGCTACTAGGCGTGATACTGCGGTGTAAACAGTGATTTTACTGAAATTTTTAATTATAAATTTATGTTAAGCATATATCACGCGTGGACATGCAGTAATTGTCCACAGTCATCGATTTCCCGTCAGTCAATGGAGACTATTTTATATAGAGATCCAGAGCCATTACTGCATGCTGTTGCTGTGAGCATTGTGAATATTATGCCAATGTATTCTAGCAATTTATTCGAGCAGACCCATGGAGGCTGATGCAGTTATACAGTACACTTTGGTTGATTGTCAACTCAGTTTCCACTATAACCGGCCCCCGTCAGTTAATGAGACTAGAAACTAATGAAAGTACTTCTCTTTCGACTGTTATGGGCTAAACTGCAGGATTTATTGAGTAGTGCAGTTGGTGGTCAAGGAATTGGTCAGTTTACTGTTTTAGTAAGGCGGTCAAGCCATTTATAGTCGAAACGCTTCTTGAAGGTAACGGGCACAGCATTTCTGATGTCAGCATTTTGGGGGTATTGTCTCTATTGGCTATACACTTTATTGACAAGATTCTAGTAGGGATATCTTGTAATAATATGGTTCCTCGTGTCGTTTTGTACATCCGAACCAAGCTAAGCTTAGACAATCGCCCTGTGGTCGGAGTGTCCATTTTAAGGTCTCCCTCTGACATTATCACTTTGGTCTAGACCAGTATTACTTTTTAAGTATTAGTTCAATTACACCAATGTTATTTGCAAGGTGTGACCTACTATGGATGGAGATATAACAATTCTGACAATTATAACAGTCAGAATGCAACATGTATGAAAGTGGTTGCAAACATGATTGTCAGATACATATTTGATACTATATATCTATATATATAAACTTCAAGAGTGAACACTTTTAATATTTTCCAATAATTGTTCATGAAAAGAATTATTCAAAACATTAAATAGCATTTGTTTTGTGAAGATTTATATATTTATATGAAAATATGTATGTATAGAGTACATGTCCTCTGATCAGTAGGTTCTAGGATCGAATCCACTTTGTGGCACCTTTGGCAAATGCCTGGAAACCATATGTCATGGGTCAAACCAAGCCATGTGAGGGAAATTTGGTAGAGGGAAATTTGGTACAACGAAACTGTTGAAAGCTGTCAGATGGCTCAGCTAGCACAATACCACACAACATCGTGGGTGAGATTATGGGTGTTCAGTCTTGTTCAACCAATTGATCACTTTGGTTTAGTCACTCATGCTTAAGAACTGCAAATTAGTTGTTCACGGGCCAATGTGCAGTCTAAACCGTAGGTTGGCTCTGCAGACAATTCTCAGATGAGTGACTGTAAATGTGCCTGTGCAGGCATCTAAGGTTGACGGTCACTAGCCACTTGATTAGACAGGTATCCTCCATATTTAGTGGCTGGCCATTTCATTCATTGTCAGTGTTTACCTATTCTTCTCACCTTATAATTTTATCAATTTCTCAGGTTGCTGAAGGAGAAAATGTTTTTGGAGTAGCACACATCTTTGCTTCATTCAATGATACCTTTGTTCATGTGACAGATCTTTCTGGACGGTAAGTGAACGTGCACTTTTAATTGTTTATAAGCAAAGTTAAAAGCTTATCTCAAGTTCTAAGCACAATGTAAGTGAAAAGCTTCCAACTGTTCAAACTGCATGAAGATATTTGTTGTATACTAATTAAGTGTGCTTGTATTAATCTGTGAGTAGCAAACTTAATTTTTCCTGTTTTCACTACGTTTCAGGGAAACCGTTGCTCGTGTCACTGGAGGAATGAAGGTGAAAGCGGATCGAGATGAATCATCACCCTATGCTGCCATGTTGGCTGCTCAGGATGTTGCTGCCAGATGCAAAGAAATTGGCATCACTGCTTTGCATATCAAGCTGAGAGCCACTGGTGGTAATAAGTAAGGAGTGTTAACTTTTTCTGTTGTTATCAAGAATTGAGTGTTAGCCATCATAACAGAGTATTATTAGGGAGTTAAAAACTGTAATTGAGTAGCATAGAAGAATAAGTTAGGTTAAAAGTTTTGGTCTGCATACTTGGTAAGAATGGAAGAAAATGCTTTGCTTGCTAATAGAGTACTTTTTAGGTTGGGGGGAAGAAAGTACTAGGCTAAAACAGGAAAGCTAAAATTGAAAAGAAACTGGTCAACCATAAAAGAATAGAGAAGGGACAGTTAACTAAATTTGGTCATGTGTATCATTAAGTTCTGCTGATGATTACTTGTTATAAGTGATGATGATTATTATGATGAAGATGATGATGATTGATGACAGTGGTGATAACAAAGATGGAAAATTCAACAATTGCACAGTTTGAAAACATTTGAAAGTTCTAATTATGGAAAATTGCAACAAAGAGATTATAATACATTGAACATATTTGTGTTATGATTTAGTCAGTTTTCTTAATTTAGTCATTTATGTGTTTTAATAAACATCTTGAAAAATGATAACAACATGGTGATAAGCAAAAATCTTAAATATTAACAGGATTTATACTTTTAACTTTTAAATTCTATTCTTAAAGCCTGAATGATTTACTTACAATGAGGCATACTTCCAACATAGACTATAATTGGGGCATTGTCATTTTTCTTCTTATCCATGAACAAGGAATGAAACTGCTAGGTTGATATAGTAAAGTGTGATTTTGAAATATTTACTGCCAGGCTAATGAAATTAGCTACAGCCAAGTAGACTAAAAAATTTCTAGGGATTTACCAATCAAAATTACTGTCTCTCTTGACCACAGTAGATTTACCAGGTTGTCAGATGACATGTGCCATATGGATACAATAATAGGCTTTGTACAGTTTATTTAGGAGAATTCAATCTTTAATTAAGGATAGGCATGATTGTGGAAAGATTTTAGTGTGCTTAAAAACTATATATATATATATATATATATATTGGAGATATCACAAAATATTTACAAGGGTATAACATTTGACATAAGAGTTGTCATTTCACTCAGCTTGAGTTCCATTTATGAATAAGGTTTAGTTGTATTAATTATGGCGCTGAATACTAATTCATTTTATTTGTTTCCTTTAGGACGAAGACCCCAGGGCCAGGCGCTCAGTCTGCCTTGCGTGCCTTAGCGCGTTCTGGTATGAAAATAGGAAGAATAGGTAAGGTCTGCATTTGTACCTTAGCTATTTATACTGCTCTTATTTAGCAATTAGATACTTGAAATACTGAACATTAAACATGAAGTGTGCAAGGGATGATTAGGATTTTGTTAACAGTTGTTCTGATAGATATTGGGTGTTCTGATTGCTTTTGTGTAGCAAAAACCACCTTGTGCAGATGCATGACAAGGTATAGGATGTAGTTCACCACGTAATAATTTTGCAATCCAAGAAAAGATATGATTATTGTATCCTACTCTGCGTTGTTATTGGTTAGTTGGCTCTAGAAAGTATTTAGATGCTGGTGAGAATAGTGATAATGCACTAATCATCCTATAACATTGTAGGACTTGATGGAGATCAGAATCTATACCAACAGTCTGAATCAAAAAAAATTACCAAACATTAAACATGGCTCATTTGCTGACAAACGTAACCATGTTCGTTGTCTGATCTTGAACATTTTGACCAAGAAAGCAAAATTTTCTTTCACTTAGATCTAAAAAACAAATTGCTTTCATGACTGAAGGCCCATATTGACAGTGTCATTGCACTTGAATCATTTAAATAGTTAGATCATCCGGTATTTTAGTCTTTTAATATTCAGGTGTATCTGAGGCTTTGCTAATTTGGAAGCAATGCTGTAATTAGGTCTATTTACTTTCTATTTTGAGTTTGTCGAGATTAGTAAAATTCTCCATGCATGGGCACTTCAAGACCTGATTAGCAAATTTTCCTCCTTGTTCTTTCCTCTGTCTCTCCAAAGTAAAAAAAACTAATTTGATGGTGTTTAACAGAGATATCTTATTTCAGTAATGGTATATAATGGTTGCAATGAAACCATGTTCTTTTTTGCAGAGGATGTTACACCAATCCCCTCAGACAGCACAAGGAGAAAGGGTGGTAGACGTGGACGTCGATTGTAAACTTAAGAAACTTGTTGAATAAGACTTGTTACCATAGAAAACTTGTATTGTTTTTTTTGTTTACAGACTCTACTATTAGTATACATTTGATGGATACCTGCTATTGCATTGCGATAGCTTTGATTGTCATCAATGGCAGTTTTTTGAATGTAAGGGCATATTCCATATTTATTGTCTTCGTATGTAGGAAATAGACCCTTACCTTGAAGTGTGACTGGGTACCATCCTGAAAGAATGTGAAGATATTTCTCATGTTATGATTTTTATCCAACCTTAAGGGGCCATCCATATTTTTCATTATCACATGAGGGGGCGGGGGTAATGACCTGTGTACATACTTTTCAACATGAAAAAAGACTATTCTGTGAACTATTTGATATTAATCCCTTTAAATTCAAGCATGCTAATCCATGGAAAACTGTGAAGGGCATTCACTAGAATAGGGAGCAACCTGATATTGAGTTTGACCATCACTGCCATTTGATGTACACTTTAGGGGAAAGGAATACTAAAAAGAGTATTGAATGGTACTCTTTGTACACATTGTAGTAGAGATGAAAGTAGAGATGACCCCTAAACTAAGCAAAAACAAACAACTTTGCTGAAGCAAAATGCTCATGTAGGTCGCACTTCCATAAGGGTTAGGTAACAGGATCAACATGTTTCAGGCAATGTATGCCAAGCCTCAATTCCTCTTAGAAAACAGCCATCTTGTGCTTGCAAAGCTAAAGTTACTGCGAAAATATGCAATTCTGCCATTGGCCAACAGTTACGAGAAAATTGAGAATGTGGCAAAGTCTGCAAGGATGAAAATTTTGGATAATTGGCACAGATATTCTTATCTACGTTTATTGGTATCTGTCTACATTAAAACAAAAACAAGAAAACCAATGCTTTGTAGGCAGAAAGAGTTTGTTTTTTCACTTGGACTCTTCCAATTATGCCTCATTTCTTTATTTTATTTTCTTCTTTCTTGTTTATAATTGGCTAGTTTTCATATGTGTTCGTTAAAAAGAGGTTGCCATATATCTATACCTTCTAACGATTTATACTTTGAAGTGAGTCAGATGCAGATGCCTGTAAGTATGATTTTAGCTTAATTTTGCAAATTATCAAGGCAATTTTCAAGTTTTGTACCACGGAACGATTATTCAAAATGCCCTCTCCCTTAGCCCCCTATCACTGGCTAAGATAGAGGGTTTAATTTAACTCTTTGACGTATTGCAAGTCTATCTTCTTTTTCCATTGTATACCTCCCAATTTATTAGCTGTTTTATCTCTGTGGTATCTTGCATTTCTCACATATGGGTGAAATTACATGTCGACTGAAACATTTCATGCACGGCGTACACATTTTTGGCATATTGCCTGTTCATCAGCCTTCATTTATGATCTAATGACCAACTTTCAGCTGGAGCTAGGTCTGGTATTTCTGCAGCATTATTTGCAGACTTCACCAAGTGGTAGCAACACTTATTCCAACTTCATATTGTATCACCTTCCTAAAATAAAGCACGCTGTAAGAAACTTTATTGGTACAATGGCTGTGTAGATCATACATGACAATCCTTACCTGTTTTCTATGTTACCACTATTGTTGCCCTTACCTTGCAGTCGTCTTTTGTCCTTGTATGGAGGGAGTGCTCTGAAAATACAGGCCACCAGTGAAAATAGAGAATACCCGATCATTACTACAACACTTTGAAAGTAGCTCAGATCTTCAATAGAATCTCAGTTTTAAAATTTAGTTTGCTTATTCTGCTGTGTGATTGTCCGCTTAGTGCGACCATGTAGTTGTTGCTGCATCCAGTGGGTGTGAAACAAAAATTTCCTTCCACACTTCACGTGATCAAACAAGGGTTGAGAAATGTCGTTATCACATTACTACCTGTTCAAAACAGGGGTCATTTTATGCAGGATTTTCGTTGGCCAACTTTTTGGTGAACAGCATTGATGGATAGAAGGGTCACAGTGCAATGTTGTGCTTTGTAATCACAGCAATAAAAGTCGTCCAAATTCCTTCCGCGTTGGGCAATCAAGTACCAATGTAATTGTTAGGTAAAGAAATGTGGTATTTCCTCATTTCCCTTATGAGCTACATCACCTTACCTATTAATGCAGAAACATAATAACACTATTCAAGTAACAATAGTTGTTTTCAATTCCTAATAATCTGCATTGTATGGGTTATGCAAATATCAGAAATTAAAAGTAAAACATAGGTTGTCATTTTTGGCCATGAGTGGGGCACTTTGTTAGTCCTATTGCTAGTATATACTCTTTTTGTAAAAACTGACTCATCAGATTTATAAGAGGTATTACGATGGCAAAATTTCAGAAATTCTAGTGCTAGACTTGATGAAAAAATATGAAACTGTAAAAATTCCATTTCTAAGAAAGAGTTGATTAACTTTAGTTCACGCATGGTATGTCGTTTGTAAATGTTAAGAGATGAAGAGGGTTAATCCAGACTATATAACGATTATTAATATTGACAAAGTTGACATTATTTTACTATAAATAATGTTAACTAACTTATAATTATTTGAACAATTATTTTGTGGTACATTACTTGAAAATCGCCTCAATATTTTGCAACATTGTGCTAAAACATTTAAAAGCTTGGGGCAATGTCGCAAATATTCTCTAAGTCATCGGTTTAGTTAAGTATTAATTTTTGTCTGTGTGCATTTTACGCGACTATCTGCGTTTATACCGATCCACAAATGCTTAACTTCAAAACAATAGGACAATTTTAGGCCCCGAAAGTAAAAAACAACTTTAACATCTAAGTGCTGATCAATAAGAAACTTGTACAATATTTTCAGTAAGGGGGTCAGAAAAAAAGTGGCGCCAATTTTGAATATTAGCTTGAATTTAACCAAATAATCAGTAATTCGACAAATAGGTCAGAAAAATTTGGTGCAATAGCATTTAAGATGTTTTATTAACGAATAGCAAATTACATTTTTCACACAAACCATAAAAACATTATTGATAGATGGGTATCAGTAGAAATCATTCTGTAATCTAACAATTCATACTACACACAACTAGTCGTACTCTCCAAATAATAAGTTCGTCTGATTAATCTGAATCATTGCATTATTTGGCATTTTCAGTTGGCAGCTAATAATTGTTTTTTAAATAGTGACAAGATAACCGAATAGCAGTTATTTAACATTAGGTGGACAAGCCTAACCAACATATCTGAATTTCTTTGTGAAAAACCTATACGCTATAAAACTATATCCTAGCTAAGTAGAATGCACCCAGTTCGAGAGAAGAGGAAGGTGGACATGTGGGCATGTTTTCCAAAAACAATTAAATTAGGCCGTCGAAAAGCTGCACATTATAAAATATTCATTGAAAATAGCACATCAAGACCAAACCTTGAGGTTCAGTACATCTGAACCATACTCCCCAAATACATGGAAAGATATCATGTTATAGGTGGTCAAATTATGAGGAATAATTGTGATTACCCTAATTTGACTAGCACAGACATTTTTGCAGTCATTTCTGCTTGTATTTGCAATCGCAATGGTAGCATAAAAAGGGCGTAAAAACATTAAAAGGTAAGATGAGAGAAGGACAAAAAGTAAAGGGGGAAAGGAAAGAGAAAAAAACAATAAGGAGGACAGAAGCGCAAGGGTCAGTGACGAAAACAAGAGAGAAGGAAGAAGAGAATCTCTATGGCAAATGGGATTACCATAGGGATGCTAGCCCAATAGGGTATTGTGCTTATGTGCTGTTGTGCCAATGGGGCATTGCACCTATAGAACATTGTGCTTATGGGGTATTGTGCCAATGGGGCATTGCGCCTGTGGGGCATTGTACTTATGGGACATTATGCCAATAGTGCATTGTGCCTATGGGGCATTGTGCCTATGGGGCATTGTGCCTATGGGGCATTGTGCCTATGGGGCATTGTGCCTAT
>JANTCA010027747.1:773-11182 GCA_024741275.1 Chironex yamaguchii | reverse complement strand
GCATTGTGCCTATGGGGCATTGTGCCTATGGGGCATTGTGCCTATGGGGCATTGTGCCTATGGGGCATTGTGCCTATGGGGCATTGTGCCTATAGGGTGTTGTGCCTATGGATATTGCGCCCATGGACTAACGCTTACCAAAAATGATAGATTAGATGCTTTCACATTTTTGCTCCAAGTTCCAAGTTCTTCAATAGATGCCGGTTTCAGATAGACGTAGGGTCTCAGAACTGATCATTTGATCTTAATTTCAAATAGGTCATTCTGACTTCTAATGTTAGAAAAAAGCAAATAGAGAGAGATATTGCATTAAAAAAGCCACGATTGTGTTTAATTTACAAATTTTTAATAGACGCCTGTCTCGTATAAACCCAGGAAGCTTGGGTTGGTTTTTCTAATAGATGCCGGGGCATCTATTCGATGATTTACGGTAATGTTTTGTAATGCTCTGGCTTTTTAGAATTGTGACCTTATTTCATAAAATGTGACCATATGTTCTAAAATGGTGCTCCACTTTTAAAATGGAGACTCAAGCTCATAAAATGGGGTCTATTTTCTTCAATGGTGACATTTACTTCTTTAAAATGGTGCTTCACCTTAAAATGGAGCTAATTATCATTCAGAGGTCTGGGCTCGAATGTCATTTCATCCCATGTGGCAAATAACCCACTCGGAGGAGGCATAGCTAAGAAAGAAAGATGACGAACAAAAGGGGAGGGGGAAATCTCGGACTTAACAAATGTTGCTCGTCTTTTAAATCCAATTGCTTCGAGGCTTTCCTCTTCAACAAACAGAAATTGAAAAGACATTTTAAAAAACCAGAGCACCGTTTTGTAACTTCAGTGCACGATTTTAAGAAAGGAAGGGCATCGTTTTAAAAAACAATGAGCTGAATTTTAGCGATAATGCCACCCCAAATTGCGGAACCATTTCAAATCACATTGCTCCTTTTGACTATAACTTAATGATACACGTAAATATTCGAGCGGGCGGCTAATCACTTCACAATGAGCTAACTACATGATGTTGCTCCATAGCATTCCTGTATTAAGGAATACCTCATTTTTTAACATGATGAGTAATAAGAACATTTTTGTATTTGAGACTTGTTTAAATGTGGACGATCCCTAGGATACCTTATGTTGAAACTTGTATATACATATTCAACCTAAAATTGTAGGTTGACTAAGGCCTTGTAGGTCGAAGATTCGCGAGTGATTCATTGCCTCCTTCAAAAGGGTAACTGAAAATTCCACAATAGGAAAACAACTTATTGGCCGATTTTCTACGTATTATCTGGGATAAAACATGGGTCATAATATGATATGCTCCATTGTATGGAAAAGTGTATTAACAATCAACAGCACACATTTAATTAAACCACTTTTAGAGAAAGAAACAAAACTATTCACAAATATTAACCCACCAGGGCTCAATCATGTCACGTACCTCGTGATCACTCCTAACCTCAGTGGCGTGGTCAGAGGAAATAACGGGCAGGGGGGGCACCAGAATTTAGGGTAGTCTTGAGGCCTCGTCCCCATAAACATTTTTTTGAGTAATCTATTTGCTTCGGCTTAGAATGCATCCTCCCGATACTTACTTTGACTATTTCGTGAAAATTACTCTGTAAAACACTGTTGAAGTAACCCTGAGGACCACCTTTCGCCAAAAGTGGAGGGCAATTGTCCCACACCTCCCCGTGACCACGCCACTGCTTTACCCTTGTTGACAAATATCCAGTCTTTCCCCATTTTTGTGAGTTCTGTAATCCACCTGTAAGGACTACCTGACTCAATGGAACTGCTAAATCAAGCATTTCTTGGCTTCTGTTTTACAAAAAATACATTGGAAAGTAGAAACGAACTTCAACAATCCTTTGTGTAGTCGTTATCCCGAAAAGAGTTAGCATAAAAAGAAGAAAATTTCATCACTTAACAAGCGGTTGGAAAAAAGAAATAAACCTTTTTAGGATCTATCAATCGTGCCCACTGGACAAAAATCAACGCGTTCATGATCCGTTCATAAAACACGACTTTACGGGATGCTCTTTTAGCTAGACCTTGTTGTTGTCGGAATATGTACTTTATCTGAGTTTAGAAGCTATCCGCTCTTTAATAAGATTGTTATTCTGATTCTAATGAGCCCAGTCTTTGACAGAAGAATGATTAAACGTCGAAGATTGCAGCCAGGCGGTACGTGGGTCGCTTTTTATACGGCACATTGACAAAAACTTGCTAACTGCGGTGATCTTTTGTGAGAATTTACGGAACACTTGTCATAGCTATTCGCATGGTCGATTTCATCGGCTATTTGTTTTATCGGATCCTTTGCTTCTAACCAACGATGCCGCCGTAGCATATAGATCTTTGACAATACTCAAGGTAACGATAAAATCGAGAGGAAGTAGTCTCAAAAGAATTTCTGGGTCCAGTGAGCCAGTGTTTGGACCAACGACAGCCTTGAAACAATACTGCTCGCTAAACTTGTTTATTATTGCATTCCCCCTATGACTATTCGACAGTCTCATTCTTTGCTACAACTCGACCTTCTATTATCAAACAATGAACAGTTTATGACTATTGTCTTGTTAAAAGTCTCTCTATGAATACGGCATGTATGAATGTATGTATGTCTGTCTGTCTGTCTGTCTGTATGTATGTATGTATGTATGTATGTATGTATGTATGTATGTATGTATGTATGTAAGTATGTATGTATGTATGTATGTCTGTCTGTCTGTCTGTATGTATGTATGTATGTATGTATGTATGTATGTATGTATGTGTATGTATTATGTATGTATGTATGTATGTATGTATGTATGTATGTATGTATGTATGTATATATGTATGAATGTATGTATGTATGTATGTATGTATGTATGAATGTATGAATGTATGAATGTATGTATGTATGTATGTATGTATGTATGTATGAATGAATGTATGTATGTATGTATGTATGTATGTATGTATGAATGAATGTATGTATGTATGTATGTATGTATGTATGCATGTATATATATATATATGTATTTATATATATGATTTAAATCTGCTTCTTACAAAGTAGGCTCTGTTGAAGCCAAAAGGCAGTCAGCAGCTGTGGCCCTAATTACTTTGGATGACTAAACTGTTGAGTCCATCATGGATGTGCAGCATAAAATCTATAGTGACTGTAAAGTCCTTTAGGACTTGTGCAAATGTGCCAGCTACTGCAGAATCACCCTGCTATCTGTCGGTGTAGATATCCTAACTGTCATCATTTGTTCTAACCTTTTTCCTGCATACTAGCATGTCCAGGACCAGAAGGGCAGATTTCAACCTGGTGTGATCAAATCTACATGTTGAGGCATTGCTTTGAGCATCATCTTCCCCATCGACAACCTACAGTATCTATCTGTTTAAGGGACTTTGTGACTGTAGTTATAAGTGAGAATATCAACAAGAACAGGGTGACCCTCACAAAGCTGATTAGGTCACAGACCTAGATTATGCAGATGACACAGTAATGATCCTTCAACTTGATGCCAAGTCATGTCAGTAACTCTCGGATCGCGTCAGGACAAAAGGGATAAAACTGGGTCTACCAATAAAACCTCGGAAGACATCTATTTCCATGTACCTAAGCCACCAAACCTTACGGTCAATCAGGAACCTACTGACATCATGGATTCATTCAAATAACTTGTGCCACTCATACCTACCAAACACATTTCCACATCCAACAACATCAATACCTTCATGGGAAAAGTAGCTTGCACTTTTAATCAACTAAGAAAGCATGTATTTAACAGGAAAGACCTGTTGCTGGCTCTTAAAATGAGTATTTACAATGCTACAGATTCATCGGCTCTACTGCATATAGCAACATTTGGTCAGGGAGCCCATTTTTTGGGGTCAGGGTTGGGATCAGGGTGAAAACTTACCTGGTCAAGGTTTGAGTCAGAATAATAATGAGCAATGAATAAGCAAGATTTCCTTAATGGACACCAACCCTATGAAGTCATCACAGATCAACCCTTTAAATTGTTTTTTTTGTTGAGTAATAGTTGAGTCATATAGGAAATTGGCATCAGGCAAAGCATCAAAATTTACGCATAAGCTGTCAAAAGTGAAGAAGTGAACATCAGTATCAGTCAGTTCTTGAGTTACTATCCAGTCTTGCATCATTGCATCTTGACATCATCATCATCTGATTGTGCCCCATTATCATAAGAACGAAACACATATTTCTCCAAATCCCCAATGGGCAATCCAAGACTATGACAGCAAAGAGCCTGCAAATTACATTTCAAGATCAATACATTTTCTACATTTCTGGGTGAAAGATGAGTATGGTTTCCATCAATAATTTCTAATGCTACTCTAAATTTGCACTCACTGGTGGCTGTACCAAGTGGAGGTAACAAACACGTTTTAGGCAAGGTTTTCAATGAAGTAATTTAATTACCTTCGTTAAAATAGGATAATGGATTCATTCTCAATTAGATCATCAAGATCTATGTCAGGATTGGGGTCAGGGCTTGACTGAACACTAGTATATGGTTGAAACACAGACACTAATGAGAGGACACCTATGAGCTAGAAACATTCCAGGTCTTATTCGTCTAATGTATCCTGGGTATTAGCCTCATCCAACAATGCAATTTGAGAATGCTGTTGCAACTACCCAACCATGAAAGTAATGATTTGCAAACATAGACTACAACGACTCAGTCATGTATATGCCCTACATGCCTGTGTCATTTGGTCCAGTGAAGTGCAAAGCCTTCAAAATGCAAATGCTGCTAGATGCACATGGGATACCATGGTTCACTTATGTTGACCAGCAACTTTGCAAACATCCTCTTGGTCCTGGCAATTGCCCCAAAAGTATGCCATCAGTGTGCCATGTGCCATCAGTCAAGTAAGCCAAGTAAACAGTCCCATCTCCCTCACCCTCTTCATCGTCCTCACTGAATGATTTACGAGGACCCTTGACCACCCTTGCAAAAATGTGTTTCAACTCCATCTTGTTTCTTTAGTTTCTAAACTATATGATTTATAGCCATCCATTTTAGACAAAGACAGAAGCGATAATGATAATGGCCTGTCACAAAAAAATGCCAAACTTTTTTTACACTTTTCACCAAAGTGGACAGTTCATCGATAATTTAGTAAGTATTATTATTGAGTTCATAAATCGCTTGGTCTACCATCGCTAAGTCTGTATCATTGTGTTTGTTTCAAGAACCGAATTTCCGCATCCTGGAACCAAATATCAAGGAAGTGTGGTTTAGTATATCTTGGAGGCCACTACAGTAATATCTTGAATGCTATCTGCGATAAAAAAATTCTTTGAGGAGCGATCACCCTCTTAAGCTAATCAACGTGGGCGATTTACCGTCCTGGTGAGAATTTCTATACAAAATGGCCTGCAAGTAAATCAACAGTTTTTCAAACTGAAACAAAGCCAGGTTATAACTTAAAGGAAAACACAACTTACCCATGGGCCTGCCATTCTGGGAATTTATGATCTTCAACATGTTCTAGCATCTCTTGCATTCCACATACACAGTATTCCATGACCATATACGTAAGACATATTAAGGATAAAAATGTCTACAATCATCTGAGCTTTTATTGTAGTAAAGCTCTGTTTAAGAAAACTGATAGACTAATTAAACTGGAATCACCACCAGAAAAATCATACTAACAAGAAATTCTAATTCTTCCTATATGCAACAGTTTATGGAAAATTTGTATCAACACTGTATAAAAAAATACTTACCTTTCATGTTATAAGCTATAAAAGTTCAAATTAATTACCCTTTGTGGTTATGGTACATTAAGTAAGATTGGCCTCCAAAAGTAAGTTTCTTGTCAATGACAAAAATATATTTCTGATGTTTATTTTACTAAATGCAATAAATTCCCAAGTGTTACCAAAAACAATTATTCCAAAGTGGAGCTAACATTCAATTCAGTTCAAAAAAATAAAATAACAATGTAAAAAAATATTAAATTTTGATTAAACAAAAATAATGACATAAGTGATTTATTTCCTGATAAGATTTCCATATGATTTTGTATATATACATTCAAAAAGGATATATTTTCTCCTTTTCATCATTGTACAAGACATCAACAAGTTCAATCACATTCTTATGTCGAAGTCTTCTCAACAATCTCATCTCTCTAAACGTAAGAAACGTATAAACATCAATTACAAATCAATACTTGGAAACCCTGGTTTAACGTTAGGGCAGACGAAAATATCCTTGTTGTCATTTTGTGGCTTATTGGCCATGTGCATTTTATCTGGTTTACGTTGTCTTAACAGCCATTTGATTTACGCTGAAACTCAAAATGTTCATTGCTACCCAAGCTTAATGTAGAGGGCCAAGGGGCCTATGACATTAGGCCATAATGTCAAATTATGGTAACAAAGCACAAGTGTTCTGAATTAAAATGCACACCCCAACAATAGCTACACTGCATATGAATCCAAGAAAACAAGCAACTCTCAAACTTAAATAATTTCTCATACTACTGTGCTGTCCCAGCAAACAGATTGGCCAAAAAATATTTCACATGCCTACTAATCCATCAGCATCAATGGGTGTTTATAGGTACCGACGGAAGAATAGGCAATTAGAGGTAAGTTACAAATTATGTGATTACAAAAAATAGTAAGGTCTGGAATAATCTAAAGGCTGAAAAAAATCATAACATTTAAATTTTAATAACGTTTATAAAGCACGTGCTAGAAAAACCATAATTGGAAGTGTCAAGTCTGTAAAACAGTGACAAGTTATGAATACAAGGGCAATTCATCCACACTCAAAAGTTTTACTAATAGAATATCTGATCAAGCAAGCAATTTTTTCTACCTACTGAATACTTTTTGGTGTGATGGATTTCAGTACACTACTGTCACCAAAAAGATGGGGTGGGGTGGGGTGGAGAAAGGCTTGAAATAATTGGAAATACAAAATACATATAATGGAACTTTGAAATAAATAGTCATCTAATTGGGTAAGCAATGCTGGACAGACCTGTGTATTTTTGACTCAAAAACAGTAAGTATTGTATATAGAGTTTCTGAGGGTGAAAGAGTAACCTAATAGGTAAGTTGGGAATTCACTAACATTAAAAAAATCCTTTGAGACAACTTTATACTCAGAAAAAATGCTAAATAACTAGGGAACTTTGCTGAGACTACATGCAAAGAAAGGACATGGACAGGGGAATTTCAGTAGAGGCGATCTGATAGCTTATTCTAGATACTAGATGCCATGCAATAGCCCTGGTAAAAAAAGTCATGCATATATTATTGTTTAGGTCTATGCTGTAAATTACTGTGGGTCCTTTTGGGACCAAAGAATACGAGTGAGTTTTTACTTTGGTCCCTGTGTGTTCTCATTTTGTGTTGTAAAGTAGCCCTTCCAAATATATGTGCATTAGTTTTCTGGAGTATTGAATGCACTCCAGAGCTGTATTAGAGTTGTTAGGAGTCCTTTATTGTCCATGAGCTAAGACATGCCCTTTGCTTAAGGGCCAGGTACTGTCTTTACAACTTCCTTCCAGGTGTTGAAAGTACCCTGTTTCAGTTTCTGCCTTGACAACCCTCATCTCCCTTGACACCTCCCATCTCCCTGAACACTACACCAGCTGCCTAACTCATATCAGAATAAGGAAACTAATCTGTGCTAAATAACATTTGTTATGGTTGTCTGAAAGGATAAAACTGCTGCAGTGGCCTGCTATAGGGAGTAGTAAATACCTATGGTATATACTGTCTGTACCCCCTGTGGAATCCACTCCCATGTCAGCATAAGCACATACTAAATTGGTCCTTTGCTTTTTCAAATTCAAACAAATAGTAATTGTTAGTATGTAAAGCTTTAGTATGTTAGTTTATAATGATTAAAGTGTTATTGCGCTGGAAGATTACGCAAGAATTTCATTACATAGTTATATTCCTTTTTTCTTACTACTACAAAACATTCTATTGTCCCTTTCCGTGTTAATCTATGTATTTAACACAGATTTAGTGTATTAAGAATTTTCTCTGTTAGCTAAGAACTCCCTTACAATGACATAACACTTATTCAATCAGCAGCAAGCGATTGTTAACTCGAATTCTTTCAAAGAATATAACGGCTTTGACAGAAATAACATAAGCTCGCCACAACTTTGGTCAGCCGTGCCCCTCTGTGTTTACTTGCTTACGATGAGCTGATAACAATGTTCCGATCTTTGTGAATTAAAAACATTCTCTTTTGTAACAGTCAGGGCCATCTCGATCCATATGGTTTTCAGACACTTGTACAAAAAGCAACCCCAGCAAATGGCTCATACAACAATTAAACAGAAGTTTAAAAATATCCTTCTTTATGTCCACTGTGTCCGCATACTTCAGACTTAAACCTTGTTGTCCATATTTTATATTGAGAATTGAGGCTTAAAGATGCAATTCAGCAGACTCAGTTTGCATCATGACAAATACCTCGTATCACACGGTTTGTCTAAGAAAGTTTCGAAATATCGTCGCACTATGATTCATTATGCACTCGAAATCATAACTGCACCAAGTGCTTGATAGGAATATGGAATAAAAGCTCTCTATTAAACGACAGCAAAGGCTTAAGTTAACTTGAAATACGGCTAAGATACGGAGGTCATGTTGCAATAAACAGTTTATGGTAAACAATATATCAACTGATTTTGTTATGCCACCACCAATGCAAGATCAACAGAACCCGTAAAACAGCTGCCTGACGCCAATCAGAATATGTCGGTGACAATGCTACAAAACAGAAAATAAATCAGTCGATCATAAACTTTGCAAATCACGATTTTACCTTTGCACGTTCTGTTCTCCATTTGGTATTCGACGTAATTTTCGTTTCTTCATAATTTTAACAGCCCTTCGACAAAGGGTTTCCGTATCTAAAGCTTCTTTCACTTTACCGTAAGACCCCTCCCCCAACAGGTCGCCCATAAGATATTTTCCAACCATCTTTGCCTTTTTCCTTCGTTCTTCGTAAATTATCTGATCTGATGGTACACGATGAATATGAAGTAAATTAACTTCAAAATCATCAAAGTTGTCTCCGAAGCAATCACTCTCATCGCCTGTTCCATCTCCCATGAAAAAATGAGGAGCTTCAGAATAGACCATGCCTTCAACCATGGCTACTTAAGTTGGTGTCAAGATATATATCCTTTGTATTCCTTGGCATGGACGATAGAAGCAGTTTTATATTTTGCTGCCAAGCAAAACCATCCTGCCATTTCATCCGTTTGTGTCCACCATGACACCTTATCGCTGTGCGGCCATCTTGAGTTGTTGAGGTGAGGAATCAGTTGTGACGTCACCACCATGAACTGGTGACCTGATCTGAACAGGGAGCTGCCGTTACTTGACAAAAAATTGAAAAGCAGCAATCAAAAACAACGAACAATTCCATTTTTATCCCAGATGTTAAGAATTCTCATCTTTTGTGTACAAATAGATCGAGCGTTAGAACACATTCAGTGGCAGAAACCTCTAACCTACACGATGACTCAACCCACCATGCCTGCTTTTCTTTCTGCTGTTTTTAGGGGGTGAAAAAGTGAAAGGTTAAGTAATCTGTAATCAAAATTAAAATTGCATTTTAAAAACAGTGTCAGGAAAACCACAATTTTGCCAAAAATTTCAAAATAAAAAATCAGCAGCAATGATAAACGTTTATGGCTCCTTTGTCATTAGTGAAAAGTAATATTGCTCGTATACATACTTTGAATGTATGTTTCTGCTACCTGGCCTGTCTTTTTTGTGGTATAAAATTTGGAAGTCCCCTCGAAATTTTGCGACATTGAGCTAAAATATACTTAATTTCGTTAGCAGCTTTTTAATGATTTTTATTGTTCATATTCTCATCTTCTCAAATGGCTTCATTTTGATCTTTACTGTTGATACTTTCATCTTCTCCAGTACCTTCATGAATGATCCTTAGTCTGTCGACATTCTCAACTCCTTTAGCAGGTTCCTAATGGTTTACTGTTGATTTTTTCGCCTTCGTTAGCAGTTTCAAAATGATCTTCATTGTTCATCCTCTCATCTTCTTGAGTAGCGTCATAAACAATCTTCACTTTGCAAATTTTCATCTTCTTAAGTAGTTTCATAATAAATTTTACTGTTGATATTCTCGCTTTCTTTAGCAGTTTTGCAATGATCTTCATTGTTCATATTCTCATCTTCTTCAACAGCTTCAAAATGATCTTTATTATTGATATTCTCATCTTCTTCAGCAGATTGATAAACGATCCTTACTGTTGATATTTTCATCTTCTTCGATAGTTTCATAATAAATTTTACTGTTGATATTCTCGCTTTCTTTAGCAGTTTTGCAATGATCTTCATTGTTCATATTC
>JANTCA010027736.1:0-22198 GCA_024741275.1 Chironex yamaguchii | reverse complement strand
TGACAGGGGCTGGGTTGTGGACATTCAGTGTCATGGTCTCTGTTTTCTTGGTGCTGATTCGAAGCCCCACCTGCTGCTCAAAGATCTGAAGTCTGCTTGTCTTGTCCTGGATGTGTTGGTGCATGGGAGACAGTAACGCCAGGTCATCAGCAAAGTCAAGGTCATCTAGCGTCGAGAAGAGACTCCATTGTATACCTCTAGAGGTCTCCTCTGTCGTCCTCCTCATCACCCAATCAACGGTCAAGTTGAAAAGAACTGCCGACTTCACGCATCCTTTCCTTACACCAGTCTTGACTTCAAAGAAAGTGTCGGTATGGGCTACAGAGCATCTGAAGTTATCATAGAAGCTCTTGATCAGGTGCACCAGTTTTGATGCGATGCCATAGTGTCAAAGGATGCTCCAAAGACTTTCTCTGTGGATACTGACAAACGCCTTTTCAAAGTCAACAAAGTTCACATGTAGCTGTCGCTGCCATTCAGTACATTGCTCAATGATGTTCCGCAGAGCTAAGATCTGATCTGTGCACCCCCGTTGCTTTCTAAATCCTGCTTGTTCCTTCCGAAGTGTATTGTCCACGGCGTCTGACATTCTTCTGACGATGACCTTGGCCATTATTTTGCTTGGCATCGACAGTAGAGAGTGATCCCTCTCCAGTTGTTGCAGTCATGTAGGGCCCCTTTCTTGGAAATCTTGATGATCACTCCTTTGGTCCAGTCTTCAGGTACCTTCTCCCCCTCCCATACAGCTGTGAAGAGTGGTAGCAAGATGTCTGCTGCTAACTCAGGGTCTGCTTTAAACAGCTCAGCATCAAGATTGTCCTGGCCTGGTGACTTGCCGTTTTTGAAGGTCTTGATGGCAGCCACAATCTCGTCCTTTGTTGGAGGGTCAGTGTCAATCCCTAGGTCTTGCTTGGCTTCTGGGATGACAGCTACCTCATCAGGTGGTGGTCGGTTGAGGACTTCCCGGAAGTGTTCAGCCCATCTCTCTTCTTGTTCCTTCTCTGTTGTCCGAAGTTTTCCTTGCTTGTCCTTGATTGGCCCCCCGTTGCTTCCCCTGAGCTTGCCACATGTACGCTTGGTGAGCTTGAAGACTCTCCCCTGTTCTCCTTGTGCTGCTGCCTCTTCTGCTTCTGCTGCCAATTGGTCCATGGCGTCTCTCTAGTTGCATCAAGCGAGCCTCTTTACTTTCTTGTGTACCTCTCTGTCGCAGAGACATTGTCTGAAGTAGCTTTTTCTTGATCTCCCTCCTTTCCATAATGGCATCTAATGTCTCTTGCTGTATCCAGTCCTTACTGGTATTCATCTTTCGGTATCCAAGCTTCTCCTTGCTGCTCTCAGTGTACAGTGCTGCAATCTGCTGCCATGTTGTGTTTATGTCCTGTTGATCTGCCAGGTCCTGCAGAACCTGGAATCTGCTTCTGACATCGGTGATGAAGACAGCCCTCATCTTGTAGTCTCTCAGTTTTGGGGTGTTGAATCTTGTCTGGAAGTCAGTCCTCGCTGGTGTCTTCATCAGTTTCATCTTGATGATTGAAATTACTAGATAATGATCACTCCCGACGTCTGCACTCCGTTTGGTCCTCACATCTAGTAGGGAGTGTCGCCACATACCGTTGATCATCAGGTGGTCAATCTGGTTCCTGTCTCTTCCATTCGGCGAGTTCCAGGTCAGCTTGTGGATGTCATGGTGTGTGAAAAGGGTCCCTCCTATCATAAGGTTGTTCATGGCGCAAAACTCCACCAGTCTCTCCCCGTTATCATTCCTGGTCCCCACCCCATGTCTCCCTATTACTCTCTCGAAGCCCGTGTTGTCACTCCCGACCTTGGCATTGAGATCCCCCATGACAACGAGAAGGTAATGTCATGGGGCTTTTTCTGCCTCAGCCTGCAGCTGGCTGTAGAAGTCGTCCTTGGTCTCATCGCTGCTGTCGTTGGTTGGTGCATAGCGCTGGATGATGGTGATGTTGACGTGCCTGCCCTTCAGTCTTGCACTCATTCGTCTTCTGTTGACCGGCTTCCACTCTAGTAGGAACCGATCTATGCCTTTCCTGATAACGATAACAACTCCTTGGTGGTGCTGGTCGTCATCTCTCGCAGAGTAAAGGACAGTTTCTCCAGTGATGGTTTTCATCCGCCCAGATCCAGTCCATCTACTCTCGCTCACTCCTAGGACATGGAGATTGAATCTTCTCATTTCTGATGTTACCTGTGTCAGCTTGCCTTGTTTCGTACATGGTTCTCACATTCCATTGTCCTAGTCTGATCTTTTTCTTAGTGCTGTTCAGGCCCTCCCTCATCCTGCTGGTAGCGTCGTCTCGGCTTTGGCCATCAGCATTCATACGAGTCCCACCAGACCCGGAAGGCCCACTACATGCTAAAGTAGAGTTTGTCTTTGCTGCTGTTTCCGTAACATAGTCGTTTTTCCTGGATAGAGTTGTTAGCACTGTGCCCAACCCCCAACCTGGAGGACCAGTGGGTCACTCTTCGTCTGGCTTCTATCCGTCGACCAGTCTGGCATGCGTGACCCTACCAGGAGCTCGAGCTCCAGCCAGCATAGCTCTTGGGATCATTGAAGCATGCAAGCCCCTTCATTACGTCAAGATGGTGATCCCCAAAGGGGTTGGTCAGGAATAATGTAAGAATAATCTGAGGCTCAAAATCGAAAATCTTCAAGAATATTGAGGCTCGCCAAAAAAATAGGTATTCTTATAAAAAAGTGTATATGCCCTGCTCATAGTCAACCAAGATTACAGAACTGCTGTAGATAGCTTTCATGTCCAAGGCAATCTTACAATGTGTAATTATTATTGGTTTTCGACTTTGATCAAACTTATATGTGTTATTTGCAATTTGCAGTATTTGAGGATAATTTGATGGTTTTTTGGAACCTTTTCCGGGTCATTGTTGATAAATATACTTGAAATCTATTGAACGCGAGATATTGTTTATCTCTAATTTTTCAAACATTGCTTTCCCTTTTAGTGATTAAATTCAAACTTGTTAGGGAATCGCTGAACTGGCTTTTTATCAGCTCAGTTAATTTCAAAGCCCTGTATACGCTGGGACTAAAAATGTTCTACGAATTCTTCACTTATTACTATGTATGGGGCCTCTATCAGACACTGAAAAGATAAGTCGAAACGAAACATCTTATCCCTACAACCATTGATGTCTGAGAGTTGATAAATTTTACCCCCCGTGTCGTTCCTAATCAGAATTCCACTCTAGTAATGTTACCGTTCGACCATGTGCACTGCAGCTGCCAATTATAAACATGGGCGGGCTTATCGTCTTGTCTTCAGGAAGTACAAGTACAAACGTAGCTTAGCTTACATTAGTAGTGAGTGCAAAAGGCGGGAAATTTAAGGAGTATGAGGGGAGGACGTAGTCCAGAGGCTTAGTTACAGAGAAATTTTTCGTGACCATATCATCGAAATTATCCTTTTCACTTTTATGGTCTTTCGTGGGTGTCTCTTGTAACATCTAATTTTACGCTGGATGTGCAGACCCGCAAATTTCTTTGGCTTCTATACAATGCATCGAGGAAAGTATAGGGCTCACATCATTATGCAAAGAAAATTTTAGATCATATAGCACATGTTGACTAACCGTAAATGTAACGTTATCTGCTTGGCCCCATCTCTACTATATATGTTTGATTTCTGATGCTGTTGCTGCTATAGATCTAGACAATGTCTCCCTAAGCCTTTAGGAGAATCAAAAAGAAAAGAGGGATTTTACAACGATAAAAAGTTGTCTGTGGAAACTTTTTTCTTAATCTGTCCAATCCAGGCCACAATTCTGCTTTAGAAAGTCTCATTGTTCCATCATTTCACAACCACCTGTTTTTATAAATAATAAATAAGTTTGCTTCTCGTCGAGGGAATTCGAGATAACTTTGTTAAGCTTCAGCGTTACTGAGCCAAGACCATCCCAAACATAAATATAGTATAAGGTTTATTATTATGGTTCTTAAGGTGACACAGAGACTGCTAATTACCCGTTAAATGATATAGAGAGATCAAAGGATTTGACGAGGCAAGACAAGAAAGGATGGACAACATTTGCGTCGAAATGCTCAGGCGAGCTAAATATTGCTATACTGCGTGGTATATGTCTGTTGTGGCATGTGAGCAATAATTTGTTGCATAAAGTTTAACACAGGAACGAAATAGAGAAAAACATTATCGTCTAGAACATAAAATTGACAACTGCGTGTTTTCGTAGTGAGATCCAGCCTTCCTGAAGTTGTAGCCATATGTTAAGAAGATTGTTCTTTGTCTATTTGCACCGGTACACACCCACATTCAACTTACCATGATCCGCGGATTAACGATTTTCAATAATTTCATTCAGTAAATTATGGAGGCAGCTGCCCATGTTGGCAAATGGAAATATACAAGAGGAGACTGTAAAGGGAACGAAGCTATAGGCAGTTATTTTTCAGTGTTGACCTGCCATTTGATTCAAAATTGCTCTTCAATCAAGTTTCCACGAAATATCTTTCCCGTTTAAGTAAATCTGCACGAAATCAGGCACCAGCGCCGACGAACAAATGGAGGGAGAACGCTCAAGGTTGATTATACTTGTAAAATTTTGAATGTGAAAATACGTTACATATTGTGGCAAACTTGGCCTAAATTCCTAATGTTACGAATACGAGGGGCAAGCTCTAGTGAAGGGTGCTTGCTGAGCGACCTCTCTAGTTTCGAGGAGGATTGTGTAAATGACGGAGAGGAAACAGCTTCCGTGGAAACAGATAATTCTATGTTGTTTACATTCGATTCCCAAATCCTGTTGAACAGCGAGAGTAATTCAGTACCAAGGGATGACGAAGTCCATCTGACTGATTTTTGCCCCGACCGTTTTCCCTTGCACATAAACGACATGGAGCAAGCTAACTTCCACCCGACAAATTCATCAGGAGGGAATTTGTACGCTGATTCATCGTATAAACTTGGTCAGCAATCCGTAAGCTACAGTGTGCGTGATGATCGGATAAGCAGTATCAACTTCAGTACGTCGTTATCGATGAGTTTCAACCCAGAGGAATCGTCCTGGAGACTTGGCTCTAAATCAGTTTCAGTCAAAGGTACATGTCAATTTTCGAAGTACACCTAATAAAACGTAAACATTTTATCAAGTACTGAACTCCGTTCATCTACGTACGTTAACTTGATGATTCGGTTTGCCAGATTTCTTTAGAAGCAGCTGGAGCAAGTAATCTGCCACGGCCTAAACCTTAGTATTGGCATGCATTTTCTTTGTTGAAATGCCGGCATGCTTTCAGCATGTCGTTTTTTCAGTGTTTTCTACGATCCCTCCATCTTTTTAGGTATAAATACTTACGCACAAAAGGTAGCGTGTCATAATGTTTTGTAGCTGAACTATATTTTTGGTAATTCTGCTATCACTAACCATCGCTTAAAAGATTTTTTCATGCATGAAGACGATTTGATACGATTATGATTTTCGTAATTATGCTCGTGGTGCGATGGTGCGGTAAGGAGATTTTTTCCAAGTGTATATGAAACAAACTTTGCTGGGTTTGTTTTAGGTTAGATGACTACCCGGAATTCAGATGAGGCCAGTGTTAAGCGAAACTGTACGAAGGCAGATGTCAGCAGTGCATGTCCATCTAGAAATGTGTACTTTAACTGCACACGTTTATTTGGAATTGGCGCATGGACCATAAGCAATTCACACCAACTGGGTAGAATTACGAGTACAGGGATAACAATGTCGCCTTGAAGAATATATAAACGCCCGTGACACGCCCACATATTCTACCTCCTCTGCACTATTGCCTACCATCCTCAGACTGTTATCCAGGTGTGCCAAGATCGTTTGCGGTGAAGGATCAAGAGTGTAAACTTGACATCCTCTGCATCGTGGATGAATGTTTGTGACATTGCAGGGTACTAGTTAAATATTACACACTTTGCATCTCAAACAACACAACACCATATATCTCTTAGCCTCTTTATATATTGAATACCTTGAAAATTTCAGGGGCCCTGTAAGCAAGTCCCTACCCTGGGACAATTTATTTATAAACCACAAATTAATTAGCGGCCTTTAAAAAACCCGTGACCAGGTAATCGTAAGGTTACATATACAATATTCCATTTATATTTAGTTGATGAGTTCAGGTTCAGGTTTATTTTTGAGGTGATATTAGTATACACACATATGCCATATGTAACTGAAGTATACCTTTTTTCATGAATATGGCAAAGTTTTTTATGATAAATTAAAAAAACAAAACAAGGATAGAACAAAATACAACCATTGTGCCTTTCATGGCAGGAATGGACACTGGGTCATCAAAGCCCCACCATGACAGGCTCTTACAATACAGATATTAAAAATTCAAAAGTAAGGAATTTTAAGATGACTGAAGTTTAGTCTTTTAAACTGAAGAATATTGTATTATTTTTCCAATGCCTCGTAGATTTAATGCTCTTTAGATCATTTCAGATATTATAAATAAGGCAAGGAAAAATCAAAACAAAGAACAAAACGATTATCTATGGCTTGTATGTTATGTCCGGCAATTATACATGTAATTGAGAATTGATTAACTTTTGGAGAAAGCAAGTGTAGGGCACTTTGCCTTGTACCTGCACTCTGGCGATACAGAAGTTAAAAATTCAGCAGCATATATTACTTCTCATCAAAAATAAGGCAGAGAAAGTTTGCAGTCCAAAAGCAAAACTAATTTGTTTCTAGTTGTAGCTGCTTCTTCTGAAGCTGGTTCTTGTGGAGCCATTGTAACATCATGTTAACTTCATGAATGACCCAATCTGAAGAAAGATGATAGATTTTGCGCAAATTTAGATCTCCACAAAACAGAGGACCTCTCTATTCAATGGCACTGGTATAACATCCATAAATTTATTATTATTATTCTGTACAAAGATGCAACTGTTTGTTTTCCATGCTGTACTCTTAATCCCTGAAGGCAAAAAGGAACATTTATGTAGTTTGGAAAATCATCTGTTCACATAACCTCTGTGACAATGTGGGAGGAAAGAAAACTCATGAAGTTTCAAACAAAAGTAGTTTGGCATCTAAAACAGGTATTGATTGAGTAATGCTGTTGATGTGTGCTTTCAGTTCCTCATCACTGATTCTTGACTTCTTGATTCTTGCTGTTCGCTCTCTGTTTTGTAATCTAAAGAGGGTATTTGGTATACCACAGTTCTTTACTGGGCATGTGTTTGACCTCCTTAAAGGTAAACTGCACCAATGTCATTTTCATTTGTTGTATCTTTGGAGTAAGTTGGTCCAATGTGAGTGTTGTGAGGATTGGCACTAATGGCTTGTAATCTGGTAATCTGTTTTAACACTGATGGCTGTGCTGACAAAATGTTCATGTGAAATCTCACAGGTCCAGGTGTTGGCCAGCACCTCTTCCTCAATTTGTACATATGGTCTCTCAGTAGGTGTCATTGCTCTTATGATGAATAGTATTTGCCTCCATGTCTAGTGATCTTCTTGTTGAAGCATCAAAACTACAAAATCATATGAACATATACCTGCAGATATTTTTATTTCTTTATTTGCAGCATACTTTGCAAGCCTTAGCGTTTGCAATAAAAAATTTTAATGTTCTGAAATTCTTTCTGCTGCTCTACTTCACAGTTTCATATGGCATTATTCTGCAAGAAGTCTATGATCTGCTTGGTCTTGCTTAACTGATTGACCACTCCTGACAAGTCCTGTCTTTCCTGATGTTTTCAAAGGTAATAGAGTTATGATCCCTTTGACGTTATCAGGATTGGTGTCAATTCCTATATCATTCACTAAGTATCCAAGAAACGTGACTTCTGGTTTACTGAATTCCCATTTTAATGCATTTAGAGTTATTCATGTACATTTTGTCATCTTCAAAACTTCAAGTCAGTCATCATACTCAACCTGTCTTCCATGATATGCTAGAATGTAGTCAATACTATTAAAGTAAGCCAGCAGGTCTGAGGATCATACAGAAATCTTCGGCTTTTTCTGCAAGCTTTCAAAATCTCATGGTACCTTCTGAAGTTGAGATTTAACTGAGTTTACTATCCTCAATACTTGCAACATATCGAAACCTTTTGATGGCAATTAAATTAAAAGGGGCATAGTAATCTTAAAGACTCTCAAAAAGGCAAATGACATCAAGCTATTTTCAGACTTGCAAAATGCATCCAGTCAATCGTTTGCATCTTTTCTTGCTGCTTTCTCAAACAAATCTGTCTCTGTGATGATAAGCAATGAGATAATAATGATTGTCAAGATTGTTGGAGATTTCAAAGATCGGATTAAGAGCCATTGACATGATAGATAATCATCTAGTTTCCCAAATTGTTCCTATTTGTTTTACCCTGCTGCTTTTCTCTTTCATATTCGTTTTCCATTCATTCATCTGCTCATACGATTGTCTAAAAATGTTGAAGCTCCCTGTAATTTTCTAGTTGAAATTATGGCAGATGTGTAGACTGACATAGCACCACTTATCACAAATTCAAAGAGCAATTGTAACAACATGTGAGCACGTGCAAACTTGTAACTTTAGATATCTCAGCAGCCAACTTAACTGACATATTAACTTTAGATATCTCAGCAGCTTACTTAACTGACATATTAACTGAATCTTCAAGGGAATCACCTACACAGTCTCTTATTTCTAATCCTTTCCTGTCTAGGAGTTCTTTGACAAGATCAAAAAGTGCTTTGCTGGTAGAAGATGTTACATTTTTAGAAAGAAGCCTTTCATGTACATTTCCATTATGGACATATATCATGATTATACCACATTGATATCTTGTGTTGTATCAAGCTCAACAGAGAAGATTACAGCTTACTTTACCTCACTGATTATCTTGTCGTGAATGAAATCTTAAAAAGTTATGCAAAATCTTTATTGTTGAACAACCCCTTAGAATTGTTATAAAAGATCCACAGCCATGTTTACCAGCCTTATCGTCTGGTCTAGCTTTCTTTCTTTTCTCCAAAGCTTTTTGCTTGCAATTTTGGCTTTTGTGAATATGCTCCTGTAGAACAGTGTCTGATTGTGCAACTCATTTCACTATTTCAATGAAATTTTCATGAAGTAAACAAAATGTTTGTCGCATGAGAATTACACCAGGTTTTTTTATCTTCAGACCAAAACTTTGGTCTCAGCTAGCTGTCTTCTATCTTCCCTGATGACAAATTATCTCTTCAAATACAGCTTGCTGTAATTGACAGAACTTGTCTGACTGTTTTCCAGTTAAAGCTCACTGGCTGGTTGGAATCGTAGTCAAAATCTGGATGTTCAAAAGTGGTTTTCAGATGCCTGAACAATACGTTGTCTGGCCATTGGTTTTGTCACCTGCCAAAAGTGATCCTATCTGAGGGGGTTGCTACTTTGATCCTGGAAATTTTCTCATCATGAAGGATGCTACTGAACACTTGTCCTCAGGGATGGTTATGGGTAATATTAGGTTCTAACTGACCATGAAGAGGAACTTTGCTATATTACATTTGGAGGTAATGGATGTGGTACACATTATGGAATATACTGGTATACGTGGTTCAAGGTATCTTATATTGAAATCCACAAGCCCTAATCCTTTCAAATTTCTGGGAATTCTGTCTCCAAGTCATCACATAGCATGCTATAGCGGTGGAGTCCCTGAATAGCTGATACTAAATGAGATAACTAGGCCGGTTGCTTTCAATTTTAAAAGACATTGAAAAAGGGAACAACTGCAGTCCACCAGCAATCCCAAATTCATCACTGTTAAGGTTTACATCCCATATGTTTTCATGTCATGTGTTTCATGTGACCTTCAGTTACATAAAGGGCATTTACTTTTTCCACATGGTTTCCTAACTGTATACTAATATAAAGACATTCTGGGTGTGGTTGTGAGTCCAACTTTCCACTTACTAAATAGCTCTTACAATGACTCATTGCAAAAAAAGTTATCTTTTGTTGTTAATGGAAAACCAGTTTTGTGCAAAAACAATGTTGTTGGGGTGGTAATATAACAAGATCAAGCTTCTTGCATTTACAAGACCATTAAACATAAAGCTAGGCCCTGGTTAACTTTTGTATGCACGTTTTCAGCCCAAAATTTCTCTTGCAACAATTAGTGTAAAATATAGCTTCATTTTGGGAAATGTTTCAGACTTATTGCTTTGTTTGTCAACATCCACAATAAGTATTAAACACTTATTGCAATTACATTATCTGTGTTCTGACAAGGACATGCTATTGAATGGAATAAGAGTTTTGTTTCATATGATGAATGTTGTTTGTTAAAGCTAATGACTTTATTGGAACTTCTTTAAAGTACGTATTTTGAAATTTGATTTTAACATTGTAGCTGAAGAATTATATACACTGGATGCAGCAATAGACAAAATTGGATTTGGCAAATTTCAGATCAAACTCATGCTTATTGTTGGTTTAGCATGGGTAAGTATCGTCTACTTATTACATTCAGGATGTTCTGTAGATTCTGGCTTTGATGGGATAATTAGGTGTATTTTAGCTTTCAGCATACAACTTTTCTATAAAATATTTGTACTCTATTTTACTGATTTGCTGTATTATTTCATATACCATGTACCAATGCATGTCCTACTACATAATGTCTATGATATTGTATCTAGTGGCATAATTATCTAGGAGTTATCTGCCAAATGCAATGTTTTCTAAATTATGTCCTTTTCTCCCATATCACATTGTTGTGCTGTTTCTGATAGTAAAGATTCTTACAAATAGTAACATAAAAAGTCTTAAAGAGTTTGTGAGAAGCATTGTTAAGTACACTGGTTTAAATATCAAATACTTTGTGGAGCAAATATTGTGTGGGGTTTTTCTAGTTAAAAGTCCAGCTCTTAGTGTACATGGTTGATTTCAAGGGCAATTTTGGGGCCTTCATTGATCAATTGTGTGCAAGGGCCATTTAGCTATAATAAATACTTTGTCCTCTTCCTTACAGCAAAATTTTACCTGGGACATAGAGTGGATAACCTTCTTTATCATCCGGTCTACACTAGTACTCGTTTCATATTGCATAGTATTTACCAGGAAAAATTTGGGGACCGTGTAAAAGGGTAGTTTGTGGACAATGAATAATAGATGATAAAAGTTTGATTGTAGTAGTCTTCAGGGAGCAGAAGCTGAACCAGGCCAAGGTAAGGTGTGGATCTGGGGCCAGATCCAAGTTTATCTTAAGGGGGGTTTCCTCCTGAGATCTTTTTGGGCCACACCCTTTCCAACCCAATGATGCCCATTTCAAAGATTTCCTCTGTTTTAGACATGTTATGTAAAATTTAAGGCAACTAACATTTACTTACAAAAATCTAAGAAAATGATTGATAAAAGTTGATATCTGGCTCTTATAGTTATGGTACTAGAGGACTTATTGCTTGTCCTGTGGTCTGGGGTGGGTTGTCTCGCATATTGTGCTGACTGATCAGAGAGACCGACTGCTTATGCCTCACGCTCCTTAACTAATCAAGAGAAGTAGTATAAGCAGATTGCAAAAGGACCTACCCTTAGTACGAAGTGTAAAGAAGTGTAAAGAAGAAAACTAACTTAGGGGGCAGGAACTTTACCCTTATAAAAAATCACAACCCCTGAAGTTTATCATGGACCCAGGGAAAGTTGTCCTTGTTACAGCTACAGCAGTTACAATGCTGCTGCCTCTTTCTCGGAGCATTCTTATATACCATACAATACCAAAATGCAATGCAACAGACTCTGACAGACTGACTCGCCTCCCTTTGACTAAATGCTCAGGGGATATACCACATAACGAGGAGATCTACCAGACGTCAGTAGTCAAATCCCTTCCAATAACCAGTAATGAGCCAAGCAATCCAACTCATATATATCCAATGCTAGCATGTGTTGTTGAGTCTGTATAGACTGGATGGACTGATCAATCTGCCGACGTCCCGGAGGCTGAACTCTTTGCATGGCATAAAGATTATATCTCCTTACTGCATGGTGAATTGCTTATATGGGTAATTAAGGCGATTGTCCCAAAAGTGCTACATCAATCGGTGCTCCATACTGTCCATGAAAGACATCTTGGTATGATCAAGATGAAGGACCTGGCCATGGGTACATACAGTGGCCAAACATCGACCAGGACATCAAACAAGCAACCAATGTTTGCTACACGTGCCAAGAGCTAGCAAAGAATCCATCTACAGTACCACTACATCACTGGGAGTATCCTGCTTAACACAGCACAATCCGAATGTCTGATAGAGTGTCAACCACACAATAAAGGCAGATAAATTCAACAAGCTTACAGCATAAATTAGACAGATTCCTACTGGCTTATCGTTTTGCACTGCACTCCGCAATTGGTATTATCCCAGCACAGTTGCTGTTCCAACGAAGCCTTACGAAACCAGGATTGGACCTCCCGAAGACAGATGTCGAAAGAGTGAATGGAAAGCTTCTTCAGAATGAAACAATACCTTTCACTACTTTTAACAATGATGATAGGGTTTGGATCAGGAATTGCCTTCGATTGTGGACCCTTGTGGAACAGACAGGACCCTTGTTGTACAGAGTCAAAAACAACAACAAAGTATGGAAGAGAAATATGAAGCAGCTATGGCTAGACCAATCACCGCAAGTAGAGTGTCCTACGTATCCCAAAGCTGAAGTTACAGGTATAGCAGTGCCTATTAATTCCAGCATCCCAATCCAAGCCACTTTTACCATCAAAGCTCACCTCCAACAGAAGAGACTCCACCACCACATAACGGTCCGCAGGCAGACCAAGCGCTAGCTGGAAGACAGCAACCTGTAGTAACTCGCTCTGGAGGAGTTATGACGACCCACCAAGATTCGTAGATTATGATTACTCGTACCGCTGAACACTGCA
Organism: Chironex yamaguchii; assembly: GCA_024741275.1. Taxonomy (NCBI): domain Eukaryota; kingdom Metazoa; phylum Cnidaria; class Cubozoa; order Chirodropida; family Chirodropidae; genus Chironex; species Chironex yamaguchii. The sequence continues at coordinate 9,311 of JANTCA010027736.1, read as the reverse complement.
CCTTGAAAGACTTCGTTGAACTTTGAACATTAATCTTATAACAATGTTGTTAGTTGCATATTCAAGCTAAGAAAGGACAGAAACGGGTATAAGCTGAGAAGTGAGAAATGGGTGTGTATTTGTAAACAACCAGTTTTCCTGTGTTATTTTATAATAGCGCTTGGGGTTTTTGAGGAACCATGTGACCCAAGATGGTAGTAGTAGCATAGTTTGCTGTACACCATCTTGCCTAGAGTATTTCTTGTTATTGTCTGTTTACAAGCATGTTATATGGGTAAAACAGCTTGCGTCACTAAGAAGAGGGACAGCACATAAGACAACTTGAACCAGGCAGGAAAAGCATAATGTTCTTGCAGGGTATACAAAGTGCTGGTTAAACGAAGTATAGAAACTGGAAAACTTTGAAGTATCTTTGTTGAAGCAATTTACCACTCTTAAAAAATTGATTGTATCCTGTAAGACAAAGAAGCACCCTGGATCCGCCACTGAATGTATACATAGCTATAATGTATAATACAATATATATGGCCATTATAGCTATAATGTTAAATGCTGTATACTTAATGTATGCTTTATGCGTGCTTTAGACATGTAAAATACATGTAGATGAGTATCTTGAATAACATTTAATGCAGAAAAAATAATAAGAACTTTTTAAGTGTATGTTGATCCATCTTGAAAATGCCACAGTTTATCATGTAGACATATTATGTGACATTTTAATCTCCAAAATTTATGCTTTTAACTGCTTTACATTTTTATGTCAATTTATTTCATCAAGATGGCGGACTCAATGGAGATGATGCTTATTTCAGTTTTATCACCAACACTTAAGTGTCTTTGGTACCTCTCAACTTTCCAGGAGGCATTCATCACTACAGTGAGTGATTATGAATTTCCAAAGAATATATTTGATTCACATGATTTGCACCCTTCTCATGTGTCTCTAAGTGGCACACTTGCTATTGAAGATACATGGTTACCAGAAGCACAGCGGGGGCAGCACTGGTGTGGGTGGGAGGCCTAGTCTGCGTTTCTTAGGCACCTTTTCATTCTCTAACACATTGACAAATAGCACCTACTCATAACAGAATTACTGTGTTTCATAAAGTTTTAGAAATCCTAATCTTTGATGGATGTTTGAAGTTTATCATGCCATGAGTGGTAAGCTTTTCTTAGCCACGTTTCTAGACATCGTTCTCCAATTGTCAAGCTACTTGAAGTAAGGTTGTAGGACTATTAACACTTCCATGACCCCCTGACTTAAATTACCCCCTCGATTAATAGTGTGTGAATTTGTCGTCCTTTTGATAGGCAGTTTTCTTGGGTATGATGGGAGGATCCAGTTTCTTTGGATGGTTAGCAGATAATTACGGCCGAAAAAAGGTACCAGTTATTATATATTGACTAATCCTTTTGTACTTGTGCATTATGTTCTTCACTACAACACATCCATTCCCCATCTCGCACTTTTTACACATTTTTCTTTTCTTTTGCGTGCCCTGCATGCGTGGCCTTTATTGTCATTGACTGTTGAGGAATAGAAATACTCGTGAAAACTTTTTTCTGTTCTTCAAATTATCGTTTAGCCACAGAAGGCCATTTGCAGCTGGGGTGACGTGGTTGGATACCACACAGCAACGCCATACTGGAGAGCAAGTGTTCCATGAGGTGAATGACAACAACGGGTTTCACTGTATGTTGTTCGAACATTTCTTTATAACTTACTTTACGGTTTCCGCTACATTACATAGTGAAACTTCGTTATTTGTTGGATTTAAGCGGATGCATAAAAACTAAGTAAATTAGAGTGATTTTTCCCCTGAAAATGCTGTCGACGAAAATGAGATCACTCAACTGTGTTAGACACTGCAAGGGAAGTAAATATTGATTGTATTGAAAGAGAGAATTGGGGACGTAAGGGGTTTCACAACCCCAAAATTTAAAATTACTATAGAAGATTCATCAATGAAAGTTTGTCCTATAATTAAAACGTTATGCTAATTAATTTGGAACCAAAAAACCCCTATTTTTAGCCGTTTCCATGGTAACTCGAAAACAATGGCAAAAAATGAGAATTCACTAGGACATGCATTTTTTTTATTTGGCGAATCCTTTAGTTGATTTAGTTGTGAAATTATTATCAGTAGTAATTGAGAATAGCTATCAGTCTCGTGCATTTATGGCAATGTATTCGCAATAGTGGGAATTTTCGATACTTTCAGTGAACAGTGAATCACACAAGAGCTGCTCATTGACGACAATATTACAGCCAGAACAGACGACTTTACCACTGGCACCAAACCCAAGTGACTTCTCACAGTGCAAATGTCAAGCCAGACTTATTGCAAAGGAGGCATAGCAAAAACAAGGAAAGTCTTGACAATGAAGAAACATGAGTAATAAAAACGCTACCAAAAGGCGATTCTTCCTCATATGCTCTACAAATTTTGCTCTACATCAAATTCTCAAGGGTTAGGTCAAAGCAACGCAATTTCGATGTACTTGCTGACACGTTTTAGCGTTGCTGTATAGCAATTGGCTCTTTTTCCAACGAAATCGTAATTCTCCTCATACTTACCTTCTTACGGCGGCCAATTAATAGTTTTTCGATAGTTTTTTGTTTTGGGCATGATTTGTTGCGATTCTTTTCCTGTCGAACATACTCCAAGAGGAACCACGTGGCGTGGCTGTTAGTCACACGTTCAAACTGACGAATCAGATTGCGTTAGGTGATGCATTAGCCAATCACTGCTGTCTAACAGCCAGCCTCGGCTAGAAGCAACAGTTCCTTGCTCTCCTTGGCGATAGTAAAACCAAAAGGGCCTGTCATAGGATGCGCAAACGTATATTCTGATAACGTCTTGCAAAAGAGACACAGGGCATTCGTATGATATCCAGATATCCTTGGTTGCTTGCGAAAATAATTTGATTCGAAGGCCTTACTTTCTGAGCATCCTTCGTACTTCAGATCAGAAATGCATTAAATCAGCTGAACCGGTGGTCCTAAAATATTGAATAATTTTATTCTTGTAATGTGCTTGAATATGCTTCTATTACTTCTATTCTAATACAGAATCTAAATTTACAATGTACTCAAAGTACTCAAGAACAACAAAACAGAAAATGTTTAAGGTGAAAATGGTAAATGCCGAGTGGTGGAACCCCGCAAGCTATATTTTATGCTGTCCTGCATCCGTTTTGCTATCAGTCATGTAAATACCGTATTTCCTCGAAGGAGCGCCTCCGCTGCAAAGAGTGCCCCCTCGTACCGGCGCCTCCTCTAAAGAATTTTTAAATGAGTCCCCCCGCTTCGGATGAGCGGCCCACTTTAACGACGATTTGCCAAGGATCATGAAGAGAATGAAAAGAAGACAAACCCAACGATTCGAATAAGACATGTTCGTATGATTTTTTTGATTGATATCCTCTTCTTGCATTTCCTATTTTTTCATATCGAGAGTTTCGTTAATTTTTCTACTCACAACTGGCGAGAAAGATTGTTTCTGTACCTCTACGAAATAGAATGAGCACCCTCCAAAAACGCAGATTTGTAAGCGAGCACGCCCGCGAATGAGCGCTTCCCCTCGAAGGACGAATGAGCCCCCCCCCCGGCACTCTTTCGAGGAAATAGGGTATATGGCGTTTTCCCTACCTTTACTACCGGAATTGAGGAGGTTACTTTGTTCTCCGATTTTTTAATGCAGTCTAAATTTGGGAATTGATAGGACATGCTGTCCTTGACTCCGAGAGAACGAAAACAAAAGAGTACATCGAGTACAACCAAATCTCTTATAAGTGAACTACTCGTTTCTTCCACAATATAGTTTTTATTCCAAAGCTATTATGCGGAGGGTCAGAAGCTTAGTTTAAAAATCATCCTCTTCAGTTAAGGACAAGAGTTTGTTTAAACATGCACTGAATTTGGATTGGTATTCCGACACACATCCTACTCCCCAAAACATAAACAAGCAGTATTAACTTAACAAAATTTCTATATCTTTCTATCTTTTTGCTGATCTCGGCAACCAGTTGAGGATAAGAGAAAGGATCACAATAGGAGTTTTATTTAACACTGTGAAAGTGAAGACTTCACAGTGACTGACTTTTGAGACAATTGCCCAAAACAGTAACCTGATATTTGTAATGTGCGACAGTGAATTGTCACTATTCCTATATGATCTCATTTTAGGGGATATTATTTCTAGAGGAAAAATCACTCCGATGTTCTTCGTTGTTGATGCGACCGCTTAAATTGAATAAATAGCCAAGTTTCACTGTGTAACGTAGCGGAAACTACAAAGTAGGTAATCAAGAAACGTTCGGACAACATACAGTGAAGCCCGTTGTTGTCATTCATCTTATGGAACGCTTGCTCTCCAGCGTGACGTTGCTATGTGGTATCCAACCACCGTAAGCTGCAAATGACCTATTATTGGTAAATGGAAGAAGACTTAGGAAGGAATATATATTCCTTTTTATAAGAACCAGTAAATTTTGACTGGGACCTGGTGTTCTTAAGTCTTTTTTCATTTTCAAGCGGAATTATTCTTTAATTGTTCTCAAGTCTATAATCCTTTGGAAGGGGCTTTTTTCAGTCATTTTGGTGCTTGATTAATGAATATGAATCAATAAAGAATGTATGACGAAGAACCTGACCAACTGACGTCGAAGACAACGCAAATGCTTCTCTTTCGTTAGCTGTATTCGTAGTAAGGGCGGACCCCACCTCTGTCCGTTGGTGATCGCGCTATACTTCATAAGTACTCTTTCTATTGACCTATCGAGAATAAAAGGTGAACGAAACATGGCATCTTAGAATTAAACATTGGTCTGTTACTTTGAATGCAAGTCCAATAGCACTGACTGTACCATGGTGCCATTTCATGTATAATCTACAAAACATGTTATTATCTTGCAGATCCTTCTTGCTTATACCGGTATGTGTTAACTGTTAACTACGCTTTAGAAAAAGGGACGGAACTCCTTGATTCCTTCTTGTCTGGCCATGATACGTCTCTTTTTTCTTCGGGTTTGCATAGAAGCAAAAACGAACGGAACAAAGTTTGGCCACGTTTACGCTTGAGTACTAAGACAGAAACTTTCATAGGAAACAGTCACAGTGGCACGGTGACGTGTTTAACATTTTAAGAAAGCCTCGTTTCACTGCTACAATAAGTCGCGTTTCCGGACCGTGTACACTTTACGCGATTTGGGAACGGAACCAAAGAGCTACGTATTCTTAGTGAACTAAAGAACGGAACCGTTCCTAAACTATCACGGAACCAAAATACGCAAACGCCGTGCCTATTGTCACCTTTTCAGGCACGGAACCAAAGTGGTCCGTTCTTTTTGCCATTGTATTAGCGGGGTCTGTGTGGGCAAATTGGTCGGGAGTTTTCAGTTTTGTTGTCACATCCATAGTACGGTATTGGTTATCATTTCTAATGCGTTGAATATCTTGTTTTCTATTGGTATACATCAGGCTATGTATTTTAGCACAGTCTGGATTTTGTTTTACGGATTGCTTAGTACTCAAGCGCCACATTTCATTTGGATGATTGTGCTAAGATTTCTTGTTGGTGTCGGAATTGGTGGATGCCCACAGTGGTAAGTTAACCGTCAAGTAAACATAGGTACTGGTCTAGTAACAAACTGTTACAGCCTTGTGTTACCAGTAGTGCACGGGACCAGGAAAATTTGGAAGGGAATGTTCTGGGGCCCAGCTGTAGAGAAATAGTTTGTACGCAAGCGTTTCAACCTATTCTAACTTAATTTGTTGCGTTTTGTATGATTGTCATGTAGCGTCTTTTTCAAAACTGGGGGATCCATACCCGTACATCGCAGCTTGCAATTGGGACTTATGACATTCACATTGCAACCATCTGTCTATACTTTTTATGTTTTTTTACGCTTCTTCGTTTTAAATTCTGTTTCTGTCATTTTTTTATTGCATCATATCAAACTGGAATATGTGACGTGATTGGATCGAATTATGGATATTTATGATCTTTTTAGGGTAGAAAGTTTCGAAAGTGGGGAAAAACAGGAGTGGATTTCTGAAATATTTCTATTTTTAAAAGTCGAAGCGTAACATTTAGTATGCCTCTCCATGTTTTCTTCCTCCTCAGGAGTGTAGCATGTTTAAACATCTCGTAGTTTTAAACAGTCATAATATTTATTACTTTTCAGCAAAATACTTACTTTATACCAGAATCGTTGGTTATTTTCTGCTCAAAATAACATAATCACTGAATAAAAGATTCCATAAATCTTTAAAGAACATTGTTTGTTGTTTCATGCAATGTGAACAAATAAACGTGCAGGTGACATTCTTGTGGATTAAAAAAGCTTTTACTGGATAAAATACGTATTAAACGTCACGACATCGGGTTTTTAGATCTTCGGTTATACTTAGAGGCGAATAAACAGGTAGGGAAAGAGGGCTTTGAGTCCCTTCTCTTCACCCCCTTTATACGTACTCTCCGGTACTACTTATTTTTTCTCCAGTTTTATTCCCGTTGATTAACTATTATACATTTGACAAATTATTTTAGTACCATTTTACAGCTTCAGTGATGCTTATATTTAAGCTTGCATTGACTCACCAGAGGTGGTATTCTGACAATAGGATTATTGGGGACTACATTATAATAGTCTTTTCATTGTCATTTCCTCGGGGTAAATCTCCGAAAAAGTTGCCCCCGCCTTGCAAAAAGTTACTGATACTAGCTTTACGTGATAGAGTTAGGAGACCAATACAAAACTCTTTAAAAAACAGACCTTTTTAAGTTAAAAAATAGTTTGGTGCCATGTCATTTTAGCTAGCCGAATGCTTAAAATGCCAAAGCATACCAGAAAGCTTCGCAAAAGAGTTAGTACAATACAGGATCGCAACCTAGCGTGAAACGGAACTCTTTAAATGAAATATTATGTCACACATTAAAAACCTTAGCTCCGGTTACATAGACTTAAAACCATGTTTAGGAGGTATTAGACATAATATTGGCATAATCGTTCTTCCGCATACAGAGCAACAAATGTCATATCGTTCCACACTACCACATTTGCTGGTAATATTTACTGTAGTGCCTATTTTTTCAGTTGGAGCGATGATGTCAGCCGGATAAGTCTCTAAACTTTGCAAACATCCAATTGATGTTTTATTGTTACAATTTTCATGCGAAGAAATGCCGAGGAATTTAAATATTTTCGTCACTTCCTTGGAGTTGCCTTTGGAAAGTGTTGTCGCTTTGACAAATTTTTTCAACAGCTGTGACGTTATGGATCAGCATATAATAACCGTAATGGTCTCCTTTGACACCATTTTTGAGCTTGAAATAAAAGATTGATTGTTGAAATAAAAGGAAAAATAGATTAAAGCGACAAAGTGAATCAAAGTCAAGTAATCAGAACTGGCCAAGCTAAAAGGCAACAAAATTTAAAACAAGCGTCATTTGTAGAATCCATGTAAAAATCAATCTATGTCTGTCTACAAAGCACTTTTTCATCGCTTGTCCTTTCCTGAGACCTTACATCTTATGCTTGTAAAACCAAACAGTGCTTTGCTAAGGACTTAACATCGATTGAAAAGTTCAAAATATTAGACTTTACTAGAAGAAATTTGTTCATTTAACGGATAGAGTACGTCGTCTTCCGTTGTAGTATTCATGATTCTACCTTAATAAAAGTTAGAAAGGCAATGAGAGAGAATATGCTGCGTCTTACACTGTAGAGTGCCATTAAACAATAGCTTAAACATTTTCCGTTGCAAGTTACTCAAGGCAATCCTCACATTCTTAATTATCAGGAGACTCCTTATTTTCTTTTAAATCCCTTTCTTTGTTAGTGTTACAATAGTAACGGAATTTTTGCCGACAAAATTTAGAGGAATCTGTGTCATTATACTAGAAGTAAGTCGAATGATCTATTCTGATTTATTGGTGGTGTTATGTGTTGTCTACTCATTGTTTACTTTTCCCAACCCTCGTATGTCACTCCACCACGGGAAAATTACCAGGATATCAGAGACCCAGCACACCGACCTAATCACTATCTGATTGGTACTAAGAGATCTCAAAGCAGGCTATGGGAGAGCTGGACAAGACCCTCATTTGGAAACCGGCTGAAGCTTGATTTGCAGTGAAAAACCAAAACGTAAATCGAAACTCTAGCTAGATAAAGAAAGTTGTGGAAGGTCTGGACACTAGCTAAAGGCTGAAACAAGATGAAGATACTTATTAATGAGCTGACTTGCCTTTTTTCTCAGCTCATTGTTACATTCTTTCTTTTTTTGCCTGTTACTTAGTAGTTTTGTTATTAGTAGTTTTCATTTGTTTTTGACATGTTTTTTTATTCATGACATTGGTTACGTCTGGCTAAATTAACATCGAATATTTTAATCTCTTAACTATATCGGTAAGTCTTTGATATTTATCGTGAAATCACGTTTACCGTCTTGCTTGCTACTTCCCAACAATTTTAGTAATGGTGTAATTTTCTATGGATTTTCTTTGCATGATACTTCTACCGAGCAACTTTCCATTGAATCAAGTAACGCCGATTCCTAATTTTCTTTTACCGAGGCTGTTGTCATACTGCCAGGCTACTATTCCCTTTTGTTAATGTTACTTGACCTTCTATCCGACATATTTAGCCCCGAAATATTATTAGTATCACTTTGACAATAAATTTCACTATAGGTAGATTTGAGCCAGGGACCTCTGGTTTGTGACTCCGATTATTTAACACCTGTACCATCAATGGTTTAAATGCTATAAGACAGGTAGTACTTTGGCATGGGTATGGCATTAAATGAACGATGCTCCTTTCCCAGTGCTCAATGCGCCGTATGGAAAGTAAAAGAGCGCCATCATAACGTGCAGTGAATTTCTAGGTATTTTGCCCCGTCTAAAGTTTCATGTTTATCCCCTTCAGAATATGAATGTTACTTTCCTTGTCTTATTTTATCATAATATTTGATAATTTATTATGCTGTACCTAGTTGTTACACCAAATAAGATTACCCTGATTTCCATTGATTAATAAATGGCGTCTTCTCTTTTGTTCTGTAGGTATTCTGGGCTATAGGGTCTTGCTTTGGAGTTTTGCTGGCCGTAGCGGTCATGAATATTTTAGGATGGAGGTGGTTCTTAGGACTATCAACGTTTCCATTATTCGTCTTTCTAGGTGTAGGTCTGGTAAGCATAACTATGATCTCTTTCGTTGCTTTACAGTTAACCACTCTGCCTTAGATACTATTATTAAATGAAATTAACGCCCCGCTTCTTTGAGAGGCCCTGCGCCGGGGG
>JANTCA010027725.1:0-22200 GCA_024741275.1 Chironex yamaguchii | reverse complement strand
CATAGAGTGCTCTATGTAAAAAGTACAGAACATTGATAACAGAATTACAGAAAATGGAAAGACTGACTCTCTGTTACTCTGAGTTTCGTGTGACTCATCACACAGACTATAACAGTTGTAGTTCACAACATCTCATATAATGTTTCTAATAATTTTTCTTCAGATTACTTTTCATACAACAAGTTAGGATGTATATAGTTTATACATAGCATAATAGAGTATCCGAGGAACTAATTACAATACAATAGAATTTTGAGGAGGGGACACCTGTTATTAACAATACACTAGCAGAACGACCGACAAAAGAGTACGTGTTAATGATTTAACATATAAAGTATTAAACTGTGAAAACAACTTTAACAACACTCTAAGGAGAAATTTACAAAAAGGACAAGTAACCAGGATTTAAATGTCTTTTGTAATCTGCACCTCCCTAACATTATGTCGTGAAAAAGTTAATAATCTATACTGCCAAAATGTTTCCCTACCTCTATCCTCACTGCTATCTATCTTGTTTATAACTTTTAAAGAAATATCATTAACAAAGCCACTATGTCCTTCCTCTCTAAAACGGGCAAACATGTCTGCCTGGGTGACTATTCAACCTTTGTCAAACTTTCTACTAGCTGCCTTGTAATTACTGATTCTGAGCATAATATCTGGTCTGGTGCTTCCCACATACTGTTTTTACACACTTTACATTCTAAAAGATAAAGTACACAACTGGAATTAAAATTAAAATGATGGTTGATGAAAAAAATACTTCCTGCTTCGCATTATGAAACTAACTTCCTCATCCATTACTTTGCACACCTGACACTTGGGTTTACCACAACCATAACAACCTCTAACTACCTCCGGTTTATTTCTTCTAAACTTAGCTCTAATATGTCTGAGTGATTTAGACCTTCTAAAAACTACTTGTAGTTGCAGGATGTTGTCTGTTCCTAAACTTGCTGAGCTATCTAAGATGGGTTGGAGTTCCCTAATTACTTTTTTAACTTTAGTAAGTCTTACATATGAAGAACGTTTTGTGAGAGGGGAGGGTAAGTAAAGCAGGGAGTTTAGACAGAAAGAGACTCTCAGGTGGTACAGGTAGGAAGGATAACTGACAGGGAGGTACTAGAGTCCCACTTATGTTACATTTTGTCCGGCATGTATGTTTATTTAATGAAGAAATATTTAATAATAGTGAACAATGTTATTTGAGCTCAAGAAGAATTATATATATATTTTTTTTGAAGAACCTAAAGTGCTCCTTGATGTAGTTCTGACCATGAAGTTTCTTTTTTGTTCAGATTCCAAAGCTGCATGAAAAATCTCCTACTTGTAGGAAATATTTCATCTATGAACAAGATGACTGGGACAGTTTTCTTTGTAAGATAGCCTGGCCTTTGGCCTTAAAATATATTGCTGACATGATCTCATAGATCAAGGCAGTTATGTTTGGCCCCTAACAAAATAACAGCTGCATGGCAATAAAAGCATTTATGAGGGTGTTGGAGAGAAGGATTAAAAATTAGTCAGCTCGTTTTGAGAATGACTTAACTCTAAGAGAAAATGTGCATCTTTAAAGTTTCTTTTCAGTGGGGTCACAGTTTGACAGTGACCTCAATTATGTAATCTGAGTTTGGACATTGTGAGACATTACGTAATATTTGATGTAAATATTGATTTTAACATAACAGCACTTAGCAATTATGACCTGATTGAGATTGAGGGTTACAAAACCACGACAAAATTAGAATAACGAGGACTTCAAAATATTTTCTAGTATTGCATAACTAATTTTCATGTAATTTAAATTCCGTAATGTTGCATATATATAAGCTAATGAGAAATTGTAGAGAAGACAGTGATTTTGATTTGAGTAGAAAAAGGTTATAGTTTTTTGCCTTAAAAATTTGTGACATTTTGCTCTCTAATAATGGCCATTACTTCTGAAAGCCTTGTTCATTTATGTCTGTCTCTTGCATTTCTTTTCTTAGAACTTTTATAACTGCAATTATTTAATGTTAAAAAAAGTGTCAGAACTATAAATCTTCCTAAGAGAAGTTTGTGGTGGACACCAGCTGCTAGCTTTGGCTGATAAGAGCTGAAATCAGCAGTCTCCTTTAAACTTCAAAAATTGATCTCAATATTTGAACTTTCATATTTAAACTTTCACATTTGCATGCTGGTGGTACTTTATTGAGTGAAGCAGTTTCTTGAGAAGGTCCATTTGACTACAATGCAACATATATACAACCTTTCAGCTTTCCAAGTTTCTTGAAAATTTTAAAAAAATTTTTGTAAACATCGATTTTGGCACCAAGTGAACAGCATTCCCAACAATTTTGCTACCTACACTCAGATTAGCACAGATAGCAGAGAAATCTGAAACATTGCTATGTAAACGGAAAACTGATCTGTATCAGACTGAAATTGATGCCATTTAATTATCTCGGTCTAAAACTCACACAAGCTTATAGTATACTAGAGACACCACTTCCCTTGACTTGATTGGCATAGATTGTAAGTTCATCCCCTTTGCTAGCTTTGATTCATTGTTAAAACTTTTTTTGTTTATATGACATGTTTGTATGTTTGCTAGTTTGTTTGTTTGTTTGTTTGTTTGTTTGTTGTTTTTGCTATATGTACCATCAATTATTAATATGAGTTGTTCTTACCTTTCTTCATCTGTTGCCTAGGAAACCAAGGGTGAGTGCACAGATTGTTGCACAACAGATTGCACAGCAGTTTGCACCCCCACCCCCAAAATTTCAAAAGGCAGGGAATTTTAAGAAAATGAGTCTCGGTCATTCTAAAAAAGGAAGGTATGTTATGTAATGCATTTGATTTATTGACACTACATTTAACCACAGTTCAACTCAACTGTGTCAGTTTAATCAGGCACTGGCATCGCAGTGTTTTCCCTGGAGCATTTTTGCATGGGGCCCGCTATGCTGTTCTCATATACCGCTACGCTTCCACCGCTACAGCTATGCCCCACAAACACACCGCTACGCAAAGAGAACCAAGTTTTGAATGGTATCATCGAGAGCTACATGACAAACATCAAACAACCAGCAAATGTGCTTTACAAAAAGCCACATCAGACTGGACACTCATACCACTTCAAAACACAGCGCACTTCTTGTCAGGATGCCGCTATACACAAATTTTTTCCCAGGGAACACTGCATTGTGTGCTGTATTCCAAACAAAATGAGTCCACAGTACTCTTGGAAATAATTATTTTCTATTTTACATTGATCTTTTTGCATTGTTCCACTTAATGATGGCTGCTTGAGAGAGGATCGATGGTTGATTCCATGACCACACCGCATCCTACAGTTAAAACTGGCATTGTTTTTGCCAAAATGGTTGCTGATAGTATTATTTTATTGATATTATCACCACTCTAATCAACTAACACTGCAAATGCTGCTATTGCTTGTCTTGTCAAGCTTGGATGCAATTTTTTAATTGAGGATTACAAGATGGTTAAAGTGAGATAACCCATGACTTTCCCTCTTAAGGCCAGTTTAAGGATGCGTTTTTTGCTTGGATCTGACTCGTGAGTCAAAGTTGCATTGTAAAACTGATTTTGCACTTTACTGATTATTTTACACTTAACTGATTATTGGGGGGAGGGGGGCAAAGCTTCAGCTGGGGTAAATTGTCAGTTTTATAAGAAACCAAGACTTTCTCAGTGCAGACAATTTCTTCGTCTCTGATAAAATTTTGTGTTGAATTTCATAGAGAGCAGAAGTTTATTAATACCAAAAGATGATGGTCAATTTTTGTTTACATATTTTAATAACCAATTTTTGTAAAATATTTCACAAATAGAGGAAGTTATGTAAGTGCTTTTTTCTTTTTTGCAGAAATAGACACAGCATATAGTAAAAGTTCCTTTTTTGAGGCTAAGACCTGCAAATTTCTTATCGTTTGGGTCAAGTACTGAAAGTTTATTAATCAATTTCAATCTCCCTGCTAAGGATTTTGAGTATTCATATTTGGTCTTTAGTTTCATAACTGAGCCTAAAAGTGTGTGTAAAAACAAATACAAAAGTAAAACTATTAACAGTGTATGAATGGGCCAAGATTTGGTTCAAGTTTACTTATGAAGTTGGTAGTTTTGTTTGAAGTGATTTTAAATGAAATATCAGGTATTTTAAGCCACTTTAAAGGTTTGTCAGCATGAGTGTTAGCTATGGATTTTAGTAGAAGTTGACACGTGAATGCAACATGTTTCCTGATCGCTTTCTGGATCCTTTCCATCTTGAGAGGTGGTAAATATTTTGTGTGATCATCGCAGTGAAAGAATCCTGTTGCACATGGTTTTTCCGGGATTTTTGCTTTTGTCAATCAAGACAGTCACATCAGGGAAAAAAATCTCAGTCAGACGACTCTCATTGATCCATTTCATCAACAACCCAGAAGATCATTTTGCCAACTTCACATATTTCGTCATGGATAAAAAGAATTGGAAAAATCGCTGTCAACCGATAACATCATTTTTCGTGAAAAAGTCCCGCTTTTAGGTGAGTTTCAATCTATAATTCTATGATCAAAGAAATGTGATCTATTTTCTAGATCTTTTGTATGTCATTGCATACTTACATATGCTTAATTTTTCGACAAAGAGAGACCTAAGTAGAGAGATTGTAGTATCATTACTGTTTACTCCGTTGTTTTTGTCTGGACGTATTGTCAACAATGTGGCATTTTGTGGTCCATACAGTCTCCCTATCCCCAGTCGCGTCAGCTCTGAAATAGAGAGAAATTGCCATTTCCGTCAATACTTTAACGGAGTTGCAGTTGAAACATTCCTTAATACCCACTTTGTTATAAACATGTTTCCTGTAAAATGTACTCATATGTTTTTGCATACGGGGTTGTGCCCACCAACAGGGTATCGTTTTCAAACTTCAGACTCAGGGACAGGGTGTCCCTGTTGCCTCTGACTCCATGACAGGGTTATAATTTTCTTTGTTAGCTCTGCGTCAGAATCATAATGCCTGAAACCATAGTGAAACTGAAATTTGAATTATGACTATTAAGTTTTCTTAGTAAGTGAGAAAAAATAACCTAGTGAATAAAAACTACACTTTTTATTCCATTTTTGGGGCAACGTTAAGCAAACAAGGCAATTTGAATTCAGAAAATTTTAGCAAATTTAAGCAACATGAAATCTGGCCAAAATTCAACGCAGCTTATAAAATCATGTACATACAAGGGTACAGAAGGTTCAAATATTAAGTAGATGTGAATACAATTCGCAGTAAGAATTACTCTTCCAATCATTTTACTACAGTGATATTACGCACACAATATCAAGTAAGCTCCATTCCTAAATCTAATTTCGTCATTCATGATCAACTTTGGGAAAAATTGTGTGAAGATTTGTGTTCACAGTAACTGTAAAAACATTATCTCTGATTTCCTTATTTTGATATTTCTAGGCAACTGCACAACCAAATAAAAGAGAAATGGAAACTGACATGGAAATTGAAACTGTTTCCAAGGAATCTGTCGAATTTTCTGGAGAAATCGAATGGGTGAAGAAATCAATGTTTCAAAGCCTGCAGAGACAGTAGTGGGTGCAAAAATGGAAGTCAGTGATCTTGGAGCGATTTGCAAGGGTTGTTCAGAACCAATGCTTGCCGTTTTCCCAAAAGACCGTAAAGACCGATCATTTAGGGCAGCTTGGTATGAAAAATATAAGTGGCTGGAGTATAGCGTTAATGAGGACAAGGCGTTTTGCTTTGCCTGACATTTCAGCACATTTACTTCCAAATTTGAAACTGCTTTTAGGACGAGCAGTTGGAATACACAGGCAAAGGCTTTGGAAAAAAAACATGGCTTGAGGCAATATGATGACAGTGAAGATCATCTTTTAGCAATGGCAAGGTGGGAGAGCATTTGAAGCTCAAAGGAAGGAAGAGTTGACTAAGATAGCAAGCATCCTAGATCCTGACAGACTTTCTGTTGTTGGTGAAAATAGAGAGTCTCTGAAGGTGCTTCTACAATTTCACCAGTATTCCTGTGCTGAAGAGATGGCTTATTGTGGTCACAATGAAACAGACGAATCACCAGATGCTGGAAAATGGCGAGAGTTTCTTAACTTGATGCTGCGCACCAACCAACAATTTAACAGTCTTCACACAAAAATTGAAAGAAAATATTAAGTGTATGACTACAAGTCAAAGTGTTCATCCAATGAACTGATTGCTGCGCTTGCTGACGAAGTAAGAGTCAAAATCAAATCAATGATTGATAAGGCTGGTATGTTTTCTATTCTCATTGACGCATGTAAAGACAACGCCGGACATGAGGAGTTAGCAATCTGCTTTAGGTTTCTTGACAGTAATGGAAGCATACAAGAGCACTTCTTCGAGTTGACCCATCTGAAGGAAATGGATGCGGACGCTATAATGAACGAAGGAATTTCACCAGCCTTTGAACGGATGAATAGTATGGCATCACTCTTGGCTTTAGGGGCAGATGGGGCTTCCGTAATGAGTGGTTGTAATGAAGGTGTTGCTGCAAAGTTGAAGAAAGGTTTACCCTGGGTGATTTACGTTCATTGTGCTGCTCATCGATTGAACTTGATTGTAGCTTCATACTTGAGTAAAGCCAAGGAAGCAAGAACAGTAATCGATGCCAACAAAACAATTCACAAAATTTTCAACTTTGCTAGGAATAAAGAGATTTCTTTATAAAATGCAGATGCTGCTGTATCCAAATGAACTATTAATGGCAGCTGCCTCGCTCACCGAAGTACGATGGGCAGGCAAATACAAAGGAGTTAACACGATTGTTGCAAGCCTGAGAGCAATTCTTTCAAGTTGGAAGAAGATTGCAGACGTCAATTTTAATCAGGCAGACCTCGCGACTGGTGTGTACCACAAACTTCTTTCAGGAAAGTTTCTTATTTCACTGTGCTTGCTACATCAGATACTTGCAGTCCTACAGGGTTTAAGCAAAGCAATGCAAGAGGCAGATGTCAAATGGATCACGATATCTGGAGCAATGGTCGCTGTGAGAAAACTCCTGAAAGAACTGGAAGTAAAAGAGATATTGGAGACAGTAGCAGACCTATGTCATTCAATTAGCATCTCCAGCACGTATGAAGATCCACTGCACTCAACAGGAAATTCACCAATGCTAGCAATAAGTGAAAGAGACCTTTATGAAGACTGCGAGACCCTAAAAATGCAGCTGTGTCACTTATTTTAAAGGAGCTGGACGGACGCTTTTGCGATACAACATTGGGTGTAATGGCAGCAATGGATTCTTTGGATGCCAGCAAAAGAAACCTATCTTGATTACACGACCAGTTTGCCTCTTATAGAGAAATCTGCACAATACACTAAAGCCTGAATTTCAGCAAGCCAAAATAATCATTGAATCTGGAAAGGCGATCCATTTGGAATTTTAACCAAATTTAACTAAACTTTTACAGATATCAAAAACAATCTCTGTAGACACTGCCACTGTAGAAAGGAGCTTCAGTGCAATGAATTGAATTTTATCCCACACTCGGAATTCGTTAAATTCATCTAGAGCTTGCGACTTCATGCTTCTTTTGATGAACAAAGATATCCTCAAATCTCTTGATTTAGATGATGTTCTCAACCAAAGGGCTTAGCAAAAGGCCTTTCCAAGTAGCAGTTTAAAACCATTCATCTCTACTTAAAAAGTTCTCAGAAACTGCTTTACTTTTAGCTGTAGTTCTTTTACCTGTGAATGTTGGTCTCTCCACACAATCCAATCCCTGACCCAAACTTTTCTTTTCTCTAGCTCTTTTCTTTTTCTTTTACAAGTATTTTTCTTTACTGGAGCTTTTTTATTGGTGCCATGAATTGCATGGGTATCTATTGAGGTATTTAACCAATTTAAATCATCAGGTGAAAAACTCATGCAACTTTGACTCCTCAGACATACCCATAAAAACCTGCATTTTGTAAAGTGGCCTTAACAGTTGGCTGAAAAAGCTGCAAGAATGAACATCAGCTTTTATCCTGAATGGTGTATTGCGATGCTTAGATAATCAAATACCCTTGCTTTGCTTCCATCTGTTTATGGTACAGTTTTATGTCTTTATAGTAATGCTTAACGTATATTAACTCTTTCAATATGGATATTGACCAGATATGATGATATTGCTTGATGATCTCCACTTTTGTAAAATGATACGTTTTGAAATGCCACATTTTTTTCTAAACCATAAGAAGTACCATGAATAATTAAAATATTCTTTGTTCAATTTTTTATCACAGTAACAGTTCCAATCGTCCTCGTCTGAAAAACATCGACAGAAATAGCGCACAGCAAATGGAAATCACTGTTGGTAACGTCACTGTTCTTATAACAGATTATAAATTATTGCCAGTAAAGGACAGGGGCCTTTCACCTCCTCTATCACCAGTGGATAGTCCTGAGGAAGCAATCGAGACGGACGATAGCAAGGATAGTGTGGGTTCCTCCGATGTTAAGTCATCGTTACCAGAGATTGTGTCTAGGGCATAAGTAAATGCTTCACACTGTCCTCCTTTCCTTGTTGCTTAGCGCCATCTTGCCTTGGCACAGCATGTCAGTGATAAAAGAACATTATCTTATACTTGTAGCTTGTTTAAATTACACCCTGGTAGCACACCATGTGTGATACTTTTGGCTGCCTACCACCAATTAGTACATGCATGAAGACTCGACTGTCGTTTATATCTTGGGGTGTAGTTGACTCAAGGGCCTTTCGCTGTTGAAGGCGAGCTGTGGGTGTAAGATCAAGGTCTCAGTCTTGTGTCTTGACTTATACACCTCAAAAGCGTCAATTAGCGTAAAGAGCAAGTGCCAAGACAACAATGTGTATATCTTGTTGGTATTGTTTGCCAAAACTCCTTGTTGGCTACAAAAGACCGAGCATTGCTATCCCAGCAAGTGCATGACAGATCATGGATGCTACTTTTAAACAGCGTTGAAGGTAAAATGTATTTTTAGGGGACAGAAAGACATTTTTTGATTGCTCTGAAAGCTAGAATTTTTACTTTGGCATGGTAAGGTCGTAATCTACTTCTACAATATTGACCTTCAGGCTATTTGCAGGAACACCGAACACAAGCATGAAGTGTGATCGTAAAAGTTTACATCAATAATTATTCTATGATTTAACCTTACTTTTGAATCATCAATTCAGTGGCATGGGTTTGTAAATAGCAAATTAATTATGAGTTAAACGTTTTTGCCGCTTTTGAAAGAAAGTGATTCAACAAATTTCTACCCACCAAGGATTTCAGTTATGCGGACGGATCAGGGTTTTTTTCCCCAAAATAGTGATAATTTTACACCTTCCCATCTTTTGTTTGAATTTGTTGTGGTTATACCAACTGATGTGGAAACTGTAAGCAAGCTGGAGTGCCCATTGTAGAATTTTAGATTATCTTCAAGTCTTGTGAAGAGCATTTTGTGATAATGCCCTAATACGTGCATCAAAAGAGAGCATTTATTGGTCGGTTGTGGAGGACAATGACGTCAAATGGAAAAATACCGCAGTAGTTTAAAGAACTTCAATTTTACTCCCTTGACTTTTCGATTCATACAGACGTGGTCTCTGTATTACGAACTCTCGCTTTAACGAACTTCAATTTTGCTCCCTTGGCTTTTCGATTCATACAAAAGTGGTCTCTAGATAGCTAACCAACGATATTGCGAATCAGAATATGTTCCCATTCTGGGTTCGTTGTTTTGAGAGTCTTCAGTCCTTCAAAGTGCGACAGCTACTTGCACACTCAACACATCTGAGCTAGCAGTTTGCAATAATGGAGATCGACTTGCACTATTTCGGTGGTTTTTGTAAAAATGGCAAACATGTAACCAAACTATATTACTGATTGTCTTCAAAAGGGCACATGTGCCCTCTCCTGACAGTTTTCGATCACATTGGAAGAGCATCAGCTCCAGGCTTTCCTATTTACTGCCTTTATTGCCAAGTTTTGCAAGGCAGAAAAATCCTGTTTCGTTTGAGTGTCTTAATCTCTTTGTCACTGCCTATCATAGCAATTTTGAAATCTAAACTTTACCCAGATATGAGTTCCGTTATTGGTTCATGCATTTATTAGTAGCCTCCTCACTGGGAGTCATTGGAAATGGTATGTCTCGAATCCTTTAACAGCTGAGTTTTCAGTTGTACGTAATCTAATTGCGATACCCTCTCGGTTTGATCACTTTTACAGGATATACACTAGTAATTCATAAGCAATATTTTAGGAACACGGTAGTGATGCATTGTACATGGTTATGTGGCGCTCATGTCTCGATTCTTAAGTCAAGGACTTCATTGAGGCAGATAGGCTTATTAGGTCGAAAATTCACCGATTGATCGTTTTCATAGGTATAGCTTTGGCCGGTATGGTGACCAATAACCTGAAGTTATATGTGTCAGTAGCTTTTAGGCACGATATCACAATATTTAGAACACGTTCAAAATAGACGCGATTTTAAACCTGTCACCAAAATGTGACCTGCATTGATCATGCCAACAAAGAAAACGCTCTGTATTTATTTGAGCAAAATGTAACCACTTTATGGAGCACCGCCCACCCTCTCCTCCGCCCTCTTGTGTCACTATTTCTATCGAAATCGCCATCATGATACATGTGCTAACTTCAACCCCTCTCTCTAAATACCTAGAAAAGAAACGAGATAATATTTTGCTATTTACATAAACAATTGGTATTTCAAGATCTCAGCAGACCATTGAAAGCTACCAATGGTATATAAGGCGAATCTCATGAAACATTTGGTAAGGAGAAGGAAAGGTAATTTAAAAGCGATTTTATGAAATTAAACAGGAAATGCTAAGAAGTACTGATCAAAGTTTTTGTCGTGGTAAATATTGAAATCCCCATCTCTCTTGAATCGTTTGATGACCGGCTTACCTTGCAGCAATAGATAATTCTTAAACATCTCTATGTTGTGTCGAGCAGGTGGCAACTAGGACGCCTTTTCTTGCAACGTTCAACTGTCAAGGCAAGCGGAGCTGCGTAGATTTTAACGTCAATGCATAAACACGCATGGCATGACAGTGACATACCTATTGGCATCTGTCATTTCTTTTGCTTCATATTCATGCGTAGACTAATTTTGATTCAGTGCGCATTGTATGTAGTAGTTAGATGACAATAGATTTTGTACATAGCCAGTTTCATTCTCGTTGTCTATAGTAATGTGTGGTTCAGTATCTTGTTATTTCAGCTATGCAAAGATGGACCTCTGTGTCATATTGCCAACATGCTCTTATGTCCATAATAAGCATACTCCGGTCTCTCGCTTTTGAAAGGTTTCTCATTTACAACCAGAGGTTATTTTGATTCTCCTTTGGGTTTTTGATTTTAGTATTGTAATGCAAGTATTCTTTCTGTGTCATGAAATCGTAACGTCATTTCTTCGTTTTGTGGTCGATTTTTTCGCATAATTTAGAGGACACTCTCCAAGCGTCGGCACCCCTCCTAGTTACGAGCATAGCGCCACGTTTGATAGCGACCATCCCCAGTAGGAGAGGACCCTCATAAACACACTGTACCAAGTGGGTAGATGCAGTCAAGCCAGACGTTTAAGGCCTAGAGGTCAAATGGACAATCCTGAAAAACTGGGTCACATCATTATTGTGGGTGCTCACACAGCAGTGTACCGTGTGGGATGTCCAAACCACGGCCAAGCAAGATATTAAGCAAGTGACAAGTAATTAACACGATATAATGGTTTTCTAAGATTTTCTCGCCTCCTTCTTACTGTGACCTCTGTTTTATTATGGACACAAGAGTTTTTATGTGCGATTATGCGAAATGTTTTGAATCCCTTTTGTGTATTTAGGAAACAAATCAATTGTGATATTGATAGGAACTGTTTATGTAGGCTAGGGATTTGAATTTGGTGTTTTTATTCTGTTGACACAATGGTTTGTTTTAAT
The DNA here is from genome assembly GCA_024741275.1 of Chironex yamaguchii. NCBI lineage: Eukaryota > Metazoa > Cnidaria > Cubozoa > Chirodropida > Chirodropidae > Chironex > Chironex yamaguchii. The sequence continues at coordinate 10,245 of JANTCA010027725.1, read as the reverse complement.
GCAATTGTTTCTTAGCATATATACTCAACATTGGCAGACCTTTTTGCATCAGAAAGGTTATGTCTGTATTCAAAATTACATGTGGGTACTTTTAAGTGATATGAATCAACTATTGTAAGTGTTTGGAACAATAGAGCTTCGTGAATTGTTCCTTGTCTGACACCGAATGCCTTGATATTGTCCTGGAGTAAATTTGTATTTTATTTTGTATAATCGAAAACTGCCTTGTGTGAAGTGGAACGAGATAAATAGATCGATTTGAGGATGGATGGATGGATGGATGGATGGATTTTTTGGTTGTTTGGGTGGCTGGATGCATGGATGAATAATTGCTTACGGTTAGTTGGTCACAGTACTTGGATAGATGAGAGGTTGGACGCATGGATGAATGCATAGTTCATTGAATAAATCCACGGATGGACACGAGGATTGATGGCTAAATTTATGGATGGATTGATGGATTCATTGATTGAGCGGTTACTTTGTGGATTTCTTGTCTGCTATCTTTAAAGTATTATGTCTCTACATTACTTGTAATAAGCTCAATGAGTAGCGAATAAGCTATTCTAAGCCGTGCAACTTTTCATTTGCTTCTCAATGTGACAGCTCGTCGAGATCTTTACACCTGCAAATCCAAGACGTTTACAACTCTTTTGATATTTTTCGTGACATGTATCAAGGCAAAATTGAATGACAATCGAATTTAGAAGTCGTGCACTTTTGACGACTCTACCATACACGTCCCCAAACAACTGAAAGCTTCTTTCCTCATAAGACAAACCAGTCTTTAAATTTTTTTGTCGAACGTATTCGAACAGCTAGGAGTATAAAGGCCTGTCTTTAGAAGCAAGTTACGAACTTTAAAGGTAGCTGTGCCACTCTTGGATTATGCTTGGTGGATTGCCTCAAGTAATATTAAAACGTACTTAACGCATGCATTACAATCAATATGCCCTATACTTGGGCTTTCAATTTTCTCTAGTTTTTGAAACTTCAGAGTATCATTCTCGGCCTATCCTTGATAGATCGTCTCAAGCAATGGCAAACTGCAGTAAATGTCTAATACCTTGAGTGTTACGCATATCCACAACAATATCTGGCAACCACGTTAGTATGCTCACAATGCCTAATTTTAACCATGCCGCAATATTTTAAACATTTAGTCCTTTGTGTTATTCGAGGCTTGTCCTTAATTGTTTATCTCAAACCATGCCAAAATACTTTATGCATGCTTTGCCACATAATTATATCACATTCCGTTAGCCGCAAAACTTTGCTCCAAATGCCTCACTATAGGCTTGTCTTCAGAGATCTATTTCAAAGCAAGTCCTGGATTACGCTTCAGTTATCGACACATTTACACCTTTTCTTAAAAGAAACCGGTTTATAAGAAACCTGATACTAGATACTCTTAAAATTTAAGAAACTTTCAGAACTACAAGGAGAGTGAAGAAACTTTAGAAATTTCTGTGCCAGCTTTCACAATTTCGGAGAAACATTTTTCCTCCATGGAATTAACTTGTAGATATTATGTTGCTTGAGATTTTAACTGACGCGCACGTTTTTTTGTTTGCTATAATACTGATAGTCTGCTACATTCATGTTTTGTTAACTAAAATGCCTATGGTTTCCCATTTGAAGCAGTTATTACATCCAACGTGTAATGCTCATGGTTTAAGTTTGGTAGCCAATTGTTAGTTCTTCCCAATTATCTTTCAAATGAATATAACACTTAAGTTCCAAAATATCTTTACATGCGCCAAAGTGTGATTAAAGTACCAAGCTATTGGTAGACCTTTGTAACAAACTCTTCAACTTTCTGTCATTTGCGCTATAGGACATCCTCAGCAATGCTCGTAGTTTTATCAATATCTCACAGAATTGCATCAAGTCTATGCACAGGTAAGACTTGGCAAGGACGCCACTGCATGTTGTGAGCTGGGGAGGGTGACGGGCGAATTTGCCTTGCTTAAATGATTTTTGCCTTTCAAACCACGAAAATGACAAAACGCACTAGCTCTTGACAAGTAGGCCGAAATAGACCATCCTCAAATTGTTATAATTGATATATATATAAAAAATGAATACAAACTATTGAAAGTATTAATAGAAACAACCGACCCTGACAACATCTATTTCGCAAAAGGGTCCGTTGTGGTGAAAGGCCGATCCCTTCAAAGCACACCCCTCCAAAAAACTTTGCATTTGCACCCCTAGACAAAACTTCTTTTACTAAAGCTATCACAACTTCCAATAAGATCACAAACTCTACACCGTCATTTTCCACATTTGGCACAATCTATATCTATATCTCCTCTCTTGCCTTCCAGTTTATCTCTACTTGTCCTTAAGTAATTTTGCCTAACAGAATGGGACTATGAGTGAGTTGGATAATGTTTGTTAGTGTTTCAGAGGCCCCTAATATGGGTTTGTAATTGTCTAGTATAGCTCTAACCTTGAGTGCTGGGCGGTATGTGAGAATTAATGGTAATCCTACATCTTTGGATTTATCCACCTTTCTATCTAAAAAATATGGTCTCTATCTATCTGGTGTGCTCTGTCTAGTTGATCCCAAAGAAATTCCTATTTGTAGCCTCTATCTACCAACCAGTGGACTAATTCTACTCTTCTCCCAAAGTTCTTTGAAATTGAACAGATCCTACTTATTCTAAGAGCTTAACTATATGGAATGCCTTTTTAAGTGTGCCAAGGGTGGCATGATTTATGGTAAAGGCATTGATGGGTCTGTCTTTAAAATATAAATCAGCCTCTAACCTACGCTCTACATTTTTAACTAAAACATCCAAAAACGAAACTTGAGTATGTAAATAGTGCGTAGTGAACTTGATTGTGAGGTGAGAAGCATTGATGTGATCGATGAATTGTGTAAGACTCTCTTCTCCATGTGTCCAAATGAAAAATAAATCTATTAAGCGAAACCAACACATGGGACGCACAGTACTTACTGCTAACAAACTACATCTAACCTATCCATAAAAAGATTGGCATACGCTAGTGCAAACTTAATGCCAATTGCTGTTCTTCTAATCGGTCTAAAAAGTGGTCATGAAATGCAAAATAATGATTATCTACTACTACGCTAGCTGTCCTAATGTACTTGTGGAAAAGTTTGAGGCCTGTCTATACTGCAAAGTATGATGCATTCCTTGTGAAGAATGTTCAGGTAGAGTCCCACAGCATCTTCAGTGCAAAGGAGTACTCCTGTAGGCAAGGAGCCAGGCTTTTGCTCAGAAGTGGTTAGTATCTTTAATGTAATAAGGATTAGTTTTAACAAGAGGGTTAAGATGGAAGGCTAAATGCTGCTAGAAGTTTTCAGTGGTACTACAACTATTGGATATGACTGGTCTATCTACAACACTACTGAGACCTTTATGTACCTAGGGTAAGAGGAAGATTGTACTTAGTCTAGCCCTGTCTACCTTCAAATACTCTATCGTCATTTTTTCTCTGTCACCCTCAATTCTTAACCTCTTCATCTCACTACACACTAGCCTATCAAGTTCCTTAGTAGGATCCCCTTCAACGTCTTCATATAACTGCCTATCCTCAACTTGTCTCATTGCTCCACTGATATAATGTCTCCTTTATAACTATACTGTCGTGCTTCCTAAGCTGACTAAGTGCTATTTCTTCCTCCGTACTAAGATTACTATAATTAAAACCACAAGGTGACAGACATTACTTCATTACGTTTCTAAAGCACTATCAAAAACTGCTGGGGTCGATGAAGACGTTTTATGAAATATATTATTATTACTTATACTGTCCTTATTTTGAAATATCTTGATATATAATCATCTTCCAAAGTCATCCAAGTCTCTCCTTATCTCTGAGACGTCTACTGAAAAAAGGTGTTTCGGGAAAATTTCAGACCCTTGGACAGATATTAAATTTCGCTTTTAGATAATTCCCTTCTTGAGATCGTCCCACCAAACGCCCATTACTGCTCGTTTCTAGGACTGTGGTTTGTAGGTTGTATGCCCCTTTACATCAGATGTCCTAAGGATAATTATCAAATTCCCATAGGCTTTTCTCCTTTGCAAATTGTTGCAGGTAAGAAACGATGTCTCCCATCTTGTCTCCAGGTCTCTCTGCTTAGGCGACCTAGTTTAGGATAAAATTCCTAAACAGTGGTTCAAAAGTTAACACACCTGGAAGAGTGACACCTACTCTATATCACAGATGGCTGCAGCCTAACTCAACTTAAAGTATCGTAGTACAACACTAATTTTAGCGTCATTTCCTAGAAACATAAATTTAGCAGACAGGATGAAACAAAAATGACAGAAAACGTGTTAGATTTTCTTTATAAATCTTTAAGCAATTTTCCCAAACTTAAACACAGATTTATTCTAAAATCTTGTTTTTTGCAGTATTTGCCAACCACCAGATAAGCAAGGCAGCAACAGCAGAAATAAACTCCGTTTGTACACCAAGCCCTTCTCTGCTGGCACCCTGCAGAACAACAAGAATACACCCATTAAAATGCAAATAGAATTTGAAAATTTGAAAATAGGCAACAAAAAAGAGGCTATAGTAGAATAACAAGCCTACCAACGACATCATTACTGAGAGACACAATCAAATGAAACAAAAGGTTTAACAAATGACATAACAGGTCTATAACTTGTCATGTGGGATTCAGCATCATTATCATAAGCATGAATTTTATCATCACCATTCTCACAATAATAACTAAAAGCAGTTCAAGAGCGCAAGCCTCCGCAATGTCAGTATGATTATTCAAAAAACAGGAGTATTCCCCATGACGATTTCCTTGCTAGTTGACATTCATCAAGATATCATTACCAAATATAGTAATTGGGTTACCCAACAAAAACTTCCGTTTTCTTCCTCAAAATTCAGTCATATGCTCCTTATCCCAGGCAGGGATAACAAATTTCGTTAAAATCCATCAATAAGTTTTTGAGTTATCTTGCTAGTGATCAGATAGACAAACAAGCAAACTCTGGCAAAAACATAACCTCCAGGTGGAGGTAATAATGTAAACGTCAATGCCAATTCTTGCATTCCTTTCATTCCGTTCAGAATAGAAAAATGTAGTTTTTCATATAATTACTTTACAATTATCTCCTATCTCCGCCAGGAGGTTATGCTCACGTTAGGATTAGTTTGTCTGTCTGTTTGTCTGTCTATTAAATAGCAAGATAACTCAAAACCTTGTGGATGGATTTTCATGAAACTCTCAGGAAGTGTTCATGCTAGAATGAGGAACAAACCACGAATTTTGGAGGAAAATCCGAATAAAATCCCAGATTTTGGACCCCTTTTTCGATGATGAAACCTTCATACTGCTAGTGAAGGATAACCCAACTATTATATTTGGTAATGATATCTTCATGAAAGTGACTAGCATGGAAATCATTGTGGGGAAAACTATTGTTTAAATAATAATACTGACTTGGCAGAGGTTTGCACACTTGGAGTGCTTCTAGTTCCATACTGTTTTCTCAAGGCAAATACAGGGGCAGTGGAGGTCTTGAACAAATAACAATAGCTAAACTCATGATAACAATAAACAAAACAAGACATAATGATGAATGATGAAAAGAATCATTGATAAAAAGTTCAGTACTACTGGATTAGTACTACTGGATGTCTTGGGCTAAATATGTATCATAGTGATCTGAAGGTTACCCGAAATTAATCAAGCAATTGTCATCAAAGTTATGGCCTTTGATATATTTGGTAAATTCAACACTTTTTCTTTAACATAAAGCCACATTTGGATATTTCAAAAGCTAACTACTTTCATGACATGCCTTGATTTACAATATCCTAAAAAAGTTGTTTTTTTCCTTCACTTGTATTCACAAGGTTTGAGTAAATTGAAAAAATGGTTCAATAACTGTAACTGTTCTGATTAATAATTGCAACATCAGGTCTCAAATAATGGAACAGTTCATTAAGACTGTTGTAGGTCAATGAAGGGTTTGAAATTCACTTTAAGACAGGTAATAGGACGACGTCAGAAGAACACTGCTAATATTTTGACAGTTAACATATTGTATTCAGTTTCACAAAATCAATCTGTGCTCAAGGTTCTGCTGTTATGTGTAATGCCAGGAGACAATGTATTATGTAATCTTTCATTCATTCTGACATTTTCGAGGTACTTCATATATGACTACATATTCCTGGTTTTATTACCTAACTTTTATCATTGAAATAAGCAGAGTTAAGTGATCTAAGACAAGTAAATTTGCTCACACAAACGTTTGGACAACCAGATAGGCACATCAGAACTCTTATTCTGTATGCAAAGAATACCATAATCATTAAAAGTTAAAAACATTACATGTCTCTAATATATTTAGTCAATCTTTTCCTGCAAGCACACTAGCAATGACTTATACCAATGCATGAAAGGGGTGGACTAGTCCAAATTTGATAGATACTGTCCAATGTTCCAGGGATCAGGAGGACTGATGATACCTTGCGGCAATCAAAAAAACGTAATGCTATACTATAAAGAAAGAGGAACAGCAGATGCCAGAGAGCCTGTTTACATGAGTTGGGCTGGACCTTTTAAATGAGCTTGCTCAGTCAGGTGAGACTAACCTCATGATGTTTACATGAATCAAGTTTCAACCCATTCAGGTGGGAGAAGCTCTTCTAATGAGATCTTTCTGTGCATGAAACAAACCCACCAATTTTTTACCCATATGGCTTCAAGCACTTAGATAGACTTGTATAAAATCAGTATGAATGTACATATCTCATCCAAGTGAACCAACTCACTTGGGTGGGTCCGGCAAGAGACGTAATTATGTGCAGACCATGCAATGTTTCTTAAGAAAATGCCTGCATCATCTACATTTCAAATGTGATTTATGAATTGCAGCCCTCAGAATTGATCAAAAATTTTGGTAGCACAAAATTACTGCTGTAAGGGAGAAACTCATTGGCAATTTTCATTTTCCAATGGCATTTTTGACAAATGGAAGAGATCCCCTGTTCATTGCCAGCTGCTTCTTTAGAAGACTGTGCAAGGGACATAGTCGTCGGAGAAACAGAAGTGAATAGCATTTAAAGCTTTTTCATTTTTTTGTTTTTTTTAGTGTTCGACATTCATATGTGCCTGAAAAATCACTCAGCATTTTTGACACAGCACATGCTTTAGGCAACAGCATTGTCAAATGCCGCTACAGATTCTGAGGAGTGGAATTGGTACCACCAAAGAATATAATTACCTTGTGAACAACAGCTATAGTAGTAAGAGGTTCAACATTGGTAGGCCCATCACCAGCACGTTGTGCCTGATCAGTGAAATAGAACAGGAATAAAAGTAATATTAAAAGCACAAGCAATGAATAGCAATCATGTTTCAAAACACAAAGACGTAAAAAGTGAATTACAATTTATTGAATTGTCATTAATTTGCAAAACAGGTTAGTGGGATTACCATATGCTGATGCCTTAACAATTGATCCAGCACACTGTAGAAAACACAAAATCTTCCCAGCATTGATATCACAACTACTTGTTATCTTATTGATCACTTTTTCTCTCAAGAAATTAAAGTAGATTGCACACACAATATCAGAAAATCATTAAGATTCCAGGTTAGTTCAATCACTGAGAAAAATCATGAATCCTAAATTTGTCAAAAGGAATACAAGTAACTTCCACAACCCTTTTTGACATATCGTTCTTGTGCTTCTATAAAATTGATCAAAATTACATTTAATCGTGACTTAGGCTATTGGACAACTTCTGGAATACTTAATTCTTGAAATCCTTCTTTGATCAACCAACCATGTTTGCAAACTCTGAAGTTCAAATGCACTTCAGTCAAAATACAAATCACTGCTTCTGCAATGACGTGTGCCTAAAATATTATTAACAATTCATTGTTAATGTTTGATAGCTCTCTACTCACCTAATTATCTAATGTAATGTATGAGGACTGTTCTAAACTAACTGCACAAAATAATGGCAGCAAACAAGCCATGTCCACTGAACATTTATTACTTGAGTGATGCCTAAACAAGTCTTGCCATTCTCTGTGTAATAAATTCTTGAATAACTAGTGTAAAGCACTATGACACCGTCTTCAGAACCTGTCACTTCACTCCTAAAAGTTATAAGTGTTTTGCTGTATTTCACAATGGCAAGGAGCAACATGAAGGAGATTGGTCAAAACTAGTGGATATTGATAGACTGCCAGGATTAAGTTAGTATTTTGAAGAAAAAGCAGTGACAATGCACACTATATTGGTTGGAATTTGGTACCAAAAAATGATGAGGCAATAATTAACTTATTTTCATCCTGATCATAACTTTCTAGCAATATTTACCTTTCTGTATGCTGCGTATCCTTCCTCATCGTAGATTTTGACATCAATGTTACCAGTGACGGCTTTCTTGTGATCTTCTGTCCAGCTTACCTATAAATCAACAAACATGATTAGGTTTCTTTAAAATTGCATTTTCTTAAAAATAAGAGATATTGTCCAAATAAAGCTCAATATCTAATCTGTTAACACCATCTAAACAAACAATCTGGTACTTAACAATAATCATTTAACAAAGGAATAGCTGAATTGAGCATTATCTTACTTGTTATTTTAAATTGGTGTGAGAGATATTAGTAACTCTTAAAACTTTTATTCTCAAAATCCTTGAAGTACAAGCTTTTCGATAACGTTGGTTATTCAGCATGGGTGGATTCATGCAAGTTACATAACCAATAATATATTTACATAAATTTCAGCTTTTCAATTTTGCCTCCTCTCTACATGATTGTTTCAACCAAAAGTCAATTTTGTCTACTGAACATCATTTGATAATCAGGCACTTGATTTTCTAAATTTTTATCCACAAGTAGCTCCTTTAAATTTCATCTTGTACAGTGATGTTATAAGCCCTCTAGCCAACCCATACTACTTTGGTACACGATCAGTGCCATTCAAAAATGTGATGGACACATAGCAATACTTCCAGGGAAAGGCAACTACCTTCACAGATTGATGGATTTAAGCTAACCTGGTTTTGCTTGATGATCTATCAACCCTACAACATCTGCCTTAGGTACTATCTGTAGAAATATATTCCATCAGTCTAGCTGGGATAATGCAGCTGAATATAGTTAATTATTGATCTTAAATGGATGTTATGTGTATTTGTATGACGTATATTTGTAATGTTCACGTCAAGCAGTACCTTATTGCAATAATTGATAGACTTTTATCCTACAAAGCAATTCTCTTCAATTGGGAGTTTTTAGAGTGTTCCAGCTCTATGTGGGTAAATTAAACAATATTTTGTTAGGAGTATTGCTTTACTATTAGTTTCAAAGAGATTAATACTTTTGCAGATAGAAAGCCTGACAAGAAGATATTCAAGTGAGAATAGTAGTCAATATCCTATTAATAAAATTACGGCATTGATACAACAAATTTACTAAAAATTCCTTTTTTATATTGCTTACCTGATATTTATCAGAATCTGCTGATTTGGCTACTGGCATCAATTGATCTCTTACTTCAGCAAATAAGTTTAAGCTCTTCAAATAAAAAGAGAAATATATTTCACAAACTACAAAACATACAAAATCCTCAATCTCCTATGTTCATTAAGAGATCATATAATTTCTTCAAATAATAAACATTTCATATAACATTTCGAATAATTCTTCTTCAGATTACTTTCCATTTAATTGGGGATATTTATAAGAGTAAACATAATAGAAAACAAGAGGGATTAATTACAAGACAATAGAAATTTAAACAATAGATAACACATGTGATGAACAATACAAGATATAAACAATAAGCCTGTGTTAATGATTCTACAAGGATGCTGCAAAGTGTAAATTTAAAGTAAACAACATAAATAATTACCTTGGAAACTAAATACAATTAAGAATCAGGAACATCCTTAACATCAAGACCAGAAGGTGAAAATGTTGACAACCTGTACTACCAAAATGTCTCCCTACCTCTATCCTCACTGCTAGCTATCCTATCTATAACATTTAAAGAAATATCACTAAGAAAACCACTATGTCCATCTTCTCTAAAAGTACTCAACATGTCTGCCTGAGGAATCATGCTACCCTTACCAACTTTTTACTTGCTGCCTTGTAGTTGTTAATCCTGAACCTAATGGCTGTGGTAGTGCTCCCCACATACTGCTTGCTACATACTTTGCATTCTAAGAGATATACTACATTACTAGAACTACAATCAAAATGATGGT
>JANTCA010027714.1:8309-22203 GCA_024741275.1 Chironex yamaguchii | reverse complement strand
CGGAGGTTTGAGTGTTGGCTTTTAAGTCTGAGGATTGTAAGTTCGAGCCCGGTCGGCTCCCACTTAGTGCAGCTATTGTGGTAATGCCCACTCTTGACAAATATATATATATAACAAACTACACAAGCCAACAATCACCGATTTTAAATATATAGTTTCTTCAAATAATAAACCTCTCATATAACGCTTCAAATAATTCTTCTTCTTCAGTAGAAGTCTTCTTGTATGGTTGAAAGCGGGGAGGGGCTGTAAATGGTCTCATGAGCATAAAACGAACTCACATGGATTACAACAACTGTGTTTGACCCTAACAAGTAACTTATTGCAAAAGTATTACTCGATTTACCCAGACGTACTAAACATAGATTGGCCACACCCTAAAGTTTCCATAAGACCTCGCAAAAAGTCCTAGACAACCTATAACGCCTTATTATTCAGTTTTAAGCTTTGCTGTTTGTTTCTCATTTTGCCTAGACATACCCTTTCAATTTTTTGATGCCAGTAAACTACAGGATGCCCCATTGAAACCATGGTAAGCATAAATAGTGTCTTACTATAGTAGGTTGTTACTGTTTTAAAATTGCAACGATCAATCAACTGAGGTTGACACCAAGTTTAATTGGGAACAAAATACAATCATTGCCAAAAGGTTTGTTACACGTTGCGATTTTCGCGTACTTTCAATACTTAATTCCTTTACCTCCTCTAACAGTGTTGGTGTGTGACCCAGATATGCAACTGCTTTGGACATGGCAACATTGTAATTAAGGGGGGAGGTGGGGAAGAGGTCCGCATAAGGAGACAAGTGTAGTACTTTTAGCAAAAGAGTATATTTGAGCTTTTTAACTGTTAAGTGTACCAAGGACTTTTGGCAGTGATTGCAGCTTGGTTGAATTTAAACTTTTTGATGGTATCATGTAATAATCTGATAATGTGATAATCTGACAAGAGATGTATGTTTGTGTTGAGAGTCTTTCTTCCAGGAGTTTTCATATCTTAGTTGGCGCACGCCTCCTTGTTCCCAACCTCTGAGCTGTTGAAACGCAATAAATGCTACAATAAACTCTTTTTTATAAGAACCTAAACTTTTATAAGGCTTGCAGTTTACAAATTTTCTTCCATTTTTAGGGTGAATTGTTCTTAAGTCTATAATTCTATAATCTTTTGTAGGCGTGCCTTTAGCTTTTATTAATGCGTGATTAGCAGTTTCAAAATACCACCAATAACGAAATCAAGCCAATCAAATTAAAAACCCAAAACTAAGTAAACGATAAGCCGACTTCCAAAAAACCAAATGCTTTTACATAGATGATGATTTCAGTAGAAAATGGATAATCCGCCATCGAAATCATGGAGATGATCTTTTGTGGAAATTAAATTCTAACGAACTTTTTTATCCCTTGGACGCCCCAGTGCCCCCCCCCCACTTGCTTCTTTTACTTGTTTTCTACGTTTCTTGGAGTTCCCATAAAATTAGTTTTTTTATTTCAAAAGGGCCAGTCCGGAATTCTTCTAAGTCCGTTTTGAATCATGACCAAAATCCAGTATTGTATTCTTACAAAATTATTCTTAAAACAAAGATTGCATGGAGCTAGCTGATTGCTAGCACCCTGTGTTTAACGTCATCAGATTTCCTTACAAATCCTGAGTGCAAAAAAGCTTAGCATTATGGAAACGTTTTTAGACATTTTGTATTTGACTTCTTTGGGGAATTGAATTTAGGACATGGGAAGTTTCTGCTAAAATGCTATATTTGTGCTAAAACGCCATAGAATGGTTTGTACAAAGTATGCAATGATTTTGCGAAGTACCAAGGTATGCTTCTTAGAATAGGTTCTACAGACCAGCAAACCAATCTTCATTGCTGCTTAGCATTATCAAGAATACATTTTGCGCATCAAACGTCCTCTCGTTATCCTAATCCTATATATATTTTTGCTTCTATGTCAACATAGCACCCATAGAATCAAATCCGCTGACCCAGCATCTTGTAGCCTCAACGGCTCACCCGAGCAGCAAGAAAGCCTTGGTAAGAAGACCAAAAGGTAAAATATTGCTTATAACATATACACAAAAAATAAACGATTCTATTTTTCCTTTTAGCAACAGTGAATACCCTCTTGCCTCCATTCAAAATATTTAACATGTGTAATGTTCAACTTTGTACGTAATTACTTTCACAAAGCTACTGAAACAAAACCGAAATCTCCTATTAATTCCAGGTAATTGAATAGTATTTGGCTCGGATAACTCTTTGCAGATTGAGTCTAAACCATTGCTGATGTAATGACTTTTAGCTTCAACATGACTGTGATACTCAGCTCTATCTTGTGCTGTGTGTCTTCAAATCTACTTCTGCTAGCAAGATGGAGTTTCGAAGCGTGTTGAAAACGTATTGGGCAAAAGGTGTCTTGAATTGTCCACTCTTTTGCTTGTCCATGTCTTCATACAAAGGAGGTATATATTGGTCTCATATTGATTCTAGACAACTGAATACTATCTGGCTAGGATACCTATTTGTGCCTTTTGTCTCTCAACCATTGCTGATGTGACGACAATTGGCCTGCACATGACTACATTACTGAGCTTTGTCTTGTACCTTGTGTCTTATAATCTACGTCTGCCAGCAAGGACTTACTAAGCCTGTTAAACATTTATTGGGCAGAAGGTGTCTTCAGTTGTCCACTGTTTTGCTGTTTCATGTCTTGGTTTAAAAAGGAAATGGCTCAGCAATAGAATTACAGATGAACATTTTCTATACAGAGAATATCAGATAAATTTCGTAATAATACCTACTTGTAGACTATAATAAGTCATTCCTCATTCTTTGACTTGGAAGGCCTCAGTTTTTTGTGAAGGATCGTTGGTGGTAAAAGGTACTATGATCGATCGATAATTAAGGTTTTGGAGAAATGACATATAGAACATTTTGTACTATGGTAGAAAATGATCGTAAAGGATATTATGACATCTTGGAAGCTATTTCTTTACTTTATTTGCCAAGAAGGCTATAATTGTTCTTCCGTTCGTTTGTCATTTTGTTCCTTTCTCTGTGAAAGAATTTCGATAATATTTTAAAGATAAGCAGAAAATGGATCCAAAATTTAAATTCCAAATTATGCTAGTGATCTGGATTACCGGATTTTTTGATAATTGCAGATTGGGCTAATTTTGACATAAATAAAAATGCAAAATAAGATATTAGCCTTGAAAATTTGCGACATTGGGCTAAAAACATACGACGACCTTTCCGCATAGAAACACAGATTAAAAAATCTGCAGTTAAGAGTTTCTCTGCTGTCAATCCCAGAATTTTTTTCACGACTAGGTAGATCTTGCAATCAATTCACATGAACTGTGTACCTTCCATACGAAAAGGCTTAGTAATATATGCTTTCTGTGCTGATGTGAAGCTCTTTATGTAGGTCACACTTCTCAAAGACTGGGTGACAGGATCAAACAACATGTTCCAGCCACTGTACGCCTGCAAAGCAAAAATGACTGCAAAAACATGCCATTCTTCCGTAGGTCAACATTTACTAGAAAATTTAGAATGCACCAAAATGTATCAGGACGAGAATCTCGGGATAATTGGCACAGGTAGATCGTCCTTTCATCTAAGTGTATTGGAGTCTGTCTACATTAAGACAAGAAAACCAGTACTCTGTAGGCAGAAAGAGTTCGTTTTTTCACTTGGACTCTTTCAATAATGTTTGTTTCTTTATTTTCTCTTTCTTTGTCTCCTTTCTTGTTTATGATTGGCTAGTTTCGATACATGCTTTGTATAAAAAGATTGCCATATATATATGCTTTCCTTTCTGACGAGTGTCAAGTTTTGTGCCACAAAAAGATTGTTCAAGTAAGATATCTAATGGGAGAAAGTGAGTTGCTGTGGTCGAGGTTTCCCTCTCTATATGTCTGCTTTTTATTGTATGTTAAGACGATTTCTCATTTACTAATTTGTTTTTGTTCTTGTCTAATTTAATCCTCCTCCAGGATGGTCGATCGTATTCTTAGATATATTTCTTGTAGCTACTGTTGTTTAATCCCCGACGAACCTCCCAAGTCACCAAAGAAGAAAAGGAGAAAAACTGATACACCTCAACGGTAATGTACATAGCTGGCTTATATCATTTGATGTAAACGATCAATGAAAAATGCACTAACTTGTATAGGACTCAAACATAACACTTCTAACTTCCAATCAGATGCACTATACCAACTAAACTATGTGGAACAAAGTTATAAAGTTACCAAGTACGCTGACTTGACTAAGACCTAAACCAGAAACCCTCTGCCTTTGAGCAAAAACAATGCCATCTGTGATGTCAGTAGAAAATATGTCAAAACAAGTGACCAGGTTGGGTAGTATACTTACTCAACTGGGACTCAAAGTCAAGAGTTTTTGTTCATCGGGCAAACGCTATACCGAATGAGCTGTCCATATCTAACACGAGGAAGTAAGAAAGAACACTTACTCGACTAAGACCTAAACCAGAAACCCTCTGCCTTTGAGCAAAAACAATGCCATCTGTGATGTCAGTAGAAAATATGTCAAAACAAGTGACCAGGTTGGGTAGTATACTTACTCAACTGGGACTCAAAGTCAAGAGTTTTTGTTCATCGGGCAAACGCTATACCGAATGAGCTGTCCATATCTAACACGAGGAAGTAAGAAAGAACACTTACTCGACTAAGACTTAAACCGGAAACCCTCTGCAATTGAGCAGAAACTATACCATTCGAGATATCGATGGAAAATATGGTTCAAGGAAGTAACTTGGAAAGCACACTTACTCGACTTGTACTCGAACCCGAAGATGTCGGCAGACTAAACTACCCATAGGTAACATGGCGAAACCAGTGACCAAGTAGGAGAATACACTAATGCTATATAGAAGTCGACAGGGTGGTCTTGTGATAAGAACAGAAATTAAGGTAGGAGTATGACCACCTTGGCGTCGAAATGTGCACCAACTCTACCAGGAATCAAATTCTCTCTCTCCCTCCCCTCGCTCCCTTGCTCCACCTTTCTCTCTTTTTCGCTCTATTTTTCTTTCTGTTGCTCCTCTTTCTTCAAGTCCGTACATAGTTTGATGTAATTCTTTATTCGTGTCCTTCTAAAGCGTCCACAATTGCTTTTGTAGCATCTGCTCATGTACGCTAGCTAGATCTTGGCTGCCTCTCTTTTATTCTCCAGTAAATCCTTACCTACAACATGCCAATTTTCGTCTTACCCCTAATGTAACGTTAGCTCTTCTCTTATTTTTGTATACATCAGTAATGTCTTGATAAGGTAAAGGAGAAATGTGGCACCATTACACGAAAGTAATTTTTATTCGTCTGTTGTTAACATCTATTTCTTCTAAGCAATGTAGTGCTATGGTGTTGCTTCCTTTTGCTCATGTATATGGTTTCTCAGCTTGACAGATTGACAGTTTGCAAGTTTCTAACTAGTGGATTGGCAAGTTTAATGTTGAAGAGGGTTCATTTTATGTGACCTGATTGATTAATTGAGTACTTTATAAGTATTTACTATCTTCTGCAATATATGAGGTTTCTGCATCTATTGCAAAAGAGAAGTCAATTACGAATGCCCATACAAAATAATGCAACTCAAGCCATCCCTGTCAATATGACCTCACCTTGTGATTCGTTGTATGTCTGAAATTGGCGTTGGTGTTAGAGCTGTGGTCAAACTTTTTGCGATGATCAATTTCAACGTCAATCGTCTTATTCAAGGTCATTTGCTATTGACCACTCGATCCTTAACTTCAGATCACCACGCCAGATGACTGGAGAAAGATAGCCAAGACAATACTCATCTCTGATGTAGTTTGTGATGTTTTCTGATCACATAGTTTTTATAACTAAGACCCGAGTGTTATTATTCGCTATTTTTGCTTTCCTAACCCTTACTCATCCTTTCATATCGCACAGATTGCACAATTGCACTCTCTCGATGATTTGTCGTAGCTACTGTCCTCTGTTTGCATTTAAATTGATTTTTTCTAGACCTGGTTTTGTTTCCAATTATATTTTGATGTAACTGCCTGTGCACTTATTTTCTTATTTTGTCAGGTTTCTTCCCTGGAGGAGTGAAGGATTACTGACCCCTCCTCCACTATGAAATGATGATCCATAAGTTTTCCAAAAAACACAATAAAAATGACATAAACTCTTTAGGGCTCTTCGTCCGAATAAGGTCAATTGGGGCTAGATCTCCATACTTCATCTCTGATCGTGACCCATTGTACTTTCGTCTCCATTTTGATTGACTCTTCATAAACCTGCTTTGGTTCCACTCCCCTTGGTAAATAACTGCCTTTTCAATCGCTTTTCTATCATTGTTAAGAACGTGTAGCTTCGCAATTTCAGGATTAATTACTTTCCCCAAGAACTAAATCACGTTGCACGAAATTCATTACACTTATTTTTCAACTTTTTCAGAACTCATTGTAAATGCCGAAGCCCGTACCCGGAAAGAATTGCTGCCTCATCTTATCATCAGGCAACTACAGAGAAAATTCATGGAAGCTACCTCTTGCAGTGTCCAGGAGTAAGCTGCGCTAGTAACGCCTTAAGTGCAGCGGTACTTCATCATAACTACCCAGCCTCACTTTGGGAGTCTGACGACATCGACATCCTGCTTACTCAGGGAGATGCTCTTCATGCAAGCATCCTACGTGCAAGGGAAGAAAATGGAATTGATGAACCAATGCTAACTTTGGACGAAATTGCTGCTGAAGGCATTCTGTTTGAAGAGTCCTTTTTCTTGGATAACTCTACTTTCCCCATTGGAGGTAACGTCTTCAAGCAAGTTGAAGGATTTGTGACAATTGAGGAGATAGCTGAGGAAATGATGAATCGAAAGGAAAACTGCTCCTTTCTATTAAGGATCCTTAATTTTACCATTGCAGTCCTTATTGACAAGGATGGAAACCTTTTCGTTTATGATTCTCATGATAGAGATGCTTTTGGAGCTCCGAACGCCAATGGAGTAGCTAGTCTTTTTAAGTTTGAAAGAGCGTCAAATCTTTCAGCTTACATAATGGCGTTTGTCTTGGAAAATACAGGTGTCACAAGCCCTGAACGCCTAGAAATGGAAGAGCAGTGCTTTGAGATCAGAGAGATAAGATTCTTACAGAACGACATTTCATATCCACTTATATCATGGACCTCTTCCGATTGCTCTTTGGAAGAAGTCGAAAGCCTCTACTTCATCGAGGCAACCTCTGACTCGCCATAGGAACGTTAGTTCCTGTGGGAGAGGCCGACCATCAGCCCAAGTAGTGTCGTAGAGGAGGGTGGATCTGGTGAAATTAAGTGAAGGTGAGGTTGTGGCTTAAGATGGAGGTGTGGCAGTAGACTAACTACAATTTATGCATGACTAAGCGGGAGATTGACAGATGAGGTTGTCAATGGACACACGCAGACGGCGTCAATGCGCAAAGTGCAAAGATCCAGTAAGTGAGAGATGGACAGCATTATTCAGCATGGATGCTCTACCATCGACCACTTACTGTGGGGAAGACCATGACAGACGCGAGCTTATCATGAGGTATACTAGATCAAGATGAGGTTATCCTGGGACATAAAAGACGGCGTTCATACGCAAAGTACCAAGAAACAGTAAGTGAGAGATGGACAGCATTATTCAACATGGATGCTGTACAATCGACCACTTACTGTGGGGAAGAACATAAAAGATGCGAGCTAATTATGAGGTGTACTAGATCAAGATGAGGTTATCTTGGGACATAAAAGGCGGCGTTTATACGCAAAGTACCAAGATACAGTGAGCGACAGATGGACAGCATTATTCAACATGGATGCTGTACAGTCGACCACTTACTGTGGGGAAGACCATGACAGATGCGGGCTTATCATGCGGTATACTAGATCAAGATGAGGTTATCTTGGGACATAAAAGGCGGCGTTTATACGCAAAGTACCAAGATACAGTGAGTGACAGATGGACAGCATTATTCAACATGGATGCTCTACAATCGACCACTTACTGTGGGGAAGACCATGACAGATGCAAGCTTATCATGAGGTGTACCAGATCAAGATGAGGTTATCTTGGGACATAAAAGACGGCATTTATAAGCAAAGTACCAAGGTGCAGTAAGTGAGAGATGGACAGCATTATTCATCATGGATGCTGTACAATCGACCACTTACTGTGGAGAAGACCATGACAGATGAGAGCTAATTATGAGGTGTACTAGATCAAGATGAGGTTATCTTGGGACATAAAAGACGGCGTCTATACGCAAAGTACCAAGATGCAGTAAGTGAGAGATGGATGGCATTATTCTACATGGGTGCTGTACAATCGACCACTTACTGTGAGGAAGACCATGACAGAGGCGAGCTTATAATGAGGTTTACTAGATTAAGATGAGTGTATCCTGGGACATTAATCACAGCATTCAAGAGCAAAATGCCAAGATGCAGTAGTTGTGAGATGTACAGCATTATTCAACATGGATGCTTTGCAGTCGACCTTTGCAGTGAAAGAGACCATCGCAGATGTTACCTGATCATGAAGTGCATAAGATGAGGTTATCAGGGGACACAGTTTATGAAATACTGTGAAGTAAATTTGAAGGGGTTTCGTTGGAAACGTATGCTATACGTTTCTAGATATACATATCTAGATAAATAGCTTATAAGGGCATCAACCAACTTATAAATGGATGACATATTGGGGATAGAATAGGGGACGTTTTGTCGAAATTTACCAAGAAACAATCATTTCAGTTTCCGAGCCTGATATTTCAGGAGGAACCAAGGTCATTTAGGCGAGAAATCAGTCAAAGCTTGGGGACTCAAATATTTGTTCTTGTGGTGCAAATGTTTCAGTTGTTGGTCTGAGCGAGCCAATGGTGTAAACATAAATAATTGACAACATGGCTAAGGTAGATATAATTGAGACTTAAAATATGTATCTAAGGCAGATCCGATGGTAAATCAGACTTGCAAATGTGTTAATCCGACTGAGTATACCATAACACGTTATGATGATTCTCTGCTTACGGTAGAAATTAAAGATAATAAGTTTATAATCTACTGACTTTATCAATTTATTAAAATGCTTTCGCATAATTCAGAAATGAGAAAATTGCACGTCTTCTGTAAGGTAAAGGCATCATTATTTTCAAACGATTTGTTTTATCAATAACATACTTCGATATGTAAATCAGCAGTTTATAACTGAGTATTGAAATGAGCATTTAGTGAACTAACTCACTTAAAAACTCAACCAGAGACTTAACGGTTAGTACCAAATTTAAATATTTCTTGACTGAGAAATATCACTTCTATCGTAACTTTGCACAAGTAGTAAAAAAGAAAAGTTGACGTAGAAACCGCTTTGTAAATTATCAAAAATGCTTACGATGTATAGATTTTCATGGGTGTGAATGTGCAATCAAACCCATTCCAAAGAATGTAGATACCCAAAACATGCCAACCAATATACTTTACGTTCACTATTCACTTCAAGTTCATCACGCACTTCAAGTCAAACCATTTACTTCAAGTTCACCATTCAATTCAACTTCACTACTCACTCCAAGTTCACCATTCAATTAACGTTGACCATTCACTTCACGTCCACCACGCACTTCCACGTCCACCAATAACTTCAAGTTCGCCATCTGTGGCAGGGAAAAAGCTTCACAATAGTTTTATACCATAAGGAAACCTTCCACATTCTGTTCTTGCTTAACATGTCCAAATCCTTCTCAATATTGTAATGCGATGGGGCTAGTGTACAGCATATTATATAGTTAAGGCTATATGTCTAAATGATGGTCTGGAGCACAAACCATGCGATAGGCATTCAGAATGCAACTATGATAGCCCTGTTCAGTTCAGTTTACAAATGAAGGTCTATCCAGGTTTCTTTGATCTAAAATAACAAATACGGCTTGAAGGCCGCGAATTACAAGACGTTAAATTGAGGTTCTTGGTTCGAGTCCACCTCCAAGCACTTGACATACAAGTGTAGTACTAGAGCTGCATATTCTCCATAATTGCAAGGTAAAAGGAATCACGACTCATGATCCCGTAGAAAGGGTGAGAGTGTGAATCATTGATCAAAGTAGGTATAGGCTATCGAGTGTTTACCGTACTCAACCAAAAAAACTTGTCTTCCTGGCAAAGATATCAAGTATGAATGAAAAAATATATCAACAGGAAAAAATAATTACTTTGAAAGTAGAAATTCTATAAAATAATTACAAACAAGGTATCGCAACTAATAATTTATTGGAATTTTGCTATTTCATTGAATTAAAAACAATCAGTCGAGAATTTAATAAGACTGTATAACAATCACAAGAAATTACAACTTGGACATTAAATAGTCATTTTACCGGGCACAGTCAAACAACATAAGCTTAAAACATGATTTAAATACCAATGAATCCTATAATTGTCACAAATACGCATGTAAGTGTTACCACATGTAGGACGGTGGTCTCGCGGTGAGCAGCTAATACAAATATGGAGCTTTTAACAAAATTCAGCTAATGTAAACGCGACAACCAACTACTACACTTAAGAGGTGCCACCACGGGAAAGGTCTGGGGAGGACACCTCCTCTCCAATATTCGTGTAGGACGCTTCTACATTCATCCATAACATCGGAAAAATACCGGGAGCAGGAAGGAGGAGGTGGTTTTCCGACGTGCGATAATGGTGTGACCAACTTTAAGTGCTGCAATTTAAGTCTAAGCAAAAAACGCGCTAGTTCGCAAAAAACTATTCAGCTTCGCACAAAAGGGTTTGACAATTGAAAAGGTGCGTGACCATAAAAACTTCATAACCCACTCCTTCCCAGTCTTAGGCGGCCGAGGCCACCTCTGACTACACCCTTTCTATTTCATACCGCGGTTATGCGATGCTGTTAGTGTACAACCTTCGCTCGAATCTTCACTTGTCATTTGATGCAAAACTGAAAATAGCAGAGGCCAAAGGGCTCACTTCAATTTCCACATAACTTTGGAAAACTGGGCTTAATGTAACGCAGACCGAACTATGGGTCGGCTTGCTTTAACAATAAATATCTAATCCTCTCGACTTGACTTTTAGATCACGATTAAACTTCCTTGACCTCATTTAACTCTACATAACTAATCATAGCAAAGTATCCAAACATGTAAGCTATTTATTAGATTTTTGTTGAAACAACAGTGTTAAATTCAGGCTATTAGCCAAGGCCTTACCTGATTACTTGGTTTTGCTTTTGTAGACAAAAATTTAAAAATATAAGCCCAGAAGATATGTTCTATCCGCGAATTATCGATTTGCAAAGCCTTAGTCATGCGAAAAAATTGATTTTTTCAACATTAATTTACTTTGAATCCCATTTATTTCACATCGAAACATGGTTAAAGTCAGTTTTTACAAGCGAATGGTCACGTGACAGTACTTGAACAGCCGTGGCGATAAATTCCACCCCGGAGTGGATTTGGACCATGATCCACTCTTTAACAAGACTCATCAACAGTGCCAGTACCTATCCTATCTACCATGTTCTCGTGCGTTTTTTGTTGAGGGTGTAAAAATTACCCACAACTCCTATGACAGGTCATTTAGTTTTAACACCTCGCAAGGTTAGGTCTAGGAGTGTTCGGTGTAAGTAACGAAACTAGACAAATCGGTTAGGGAAGGAGGCCTGTTATAATGTGACATTTCATTTGCAATCCAGAAATGCTAAGTTAGGTTTGATAAAGTTAACGTTAGCTATACAACTCTCCAGTGACATGCACTACTTATATATAACACTTTAACCTCAGATTCAGAAATGCAATTTGGCACTGTTTTGGTGCGAACTTCAATTGAAAGACAAGATTGCTTTGGGACAGATGCATAGGTTTCGGTAACTGGAATCGAAAATTATTATTTAAATGGAAGGAATAATAGTCTGACGTTAATTTACATGGATTTAACGTTTCCTAATCTCGGCATACGGCAGGCAGTTTTAAGGCAAATATGAAAAACTAGATATGTGCGAGGAGGGGTTAGGGTTAGGGGTCACTCTGATCTTAACGTTAAGTAATGGGCCAAAAATAGACAGTTTATTCTCTGGTAAAAAAATTTAACCCAAAAATAGGAGAATGAGTGCTTAAATTCGTTTACTTGCTACAACTCCTTTTTAACAGACTACGGCTAGGATCGATAAACTGGAAAGTTATCTTAAGTAAAAAGTCATATATTGGGCCCCTTACATTTTTCAAAATATATAAATGGATCCATTGGCATAACAGAGGAGAAATACATGCAGATATTGTTTACGACGATCACCATCTAATTTAGGGAAGGGTTGAAATAAAAGAGGATACATTTCCAAAAATTACTACGTGAAAAGCAATAGTATTCAGCAATCAATAGTAATCGCTTTTTAGGCATTGACAATGTTCATTTCCTTGACTTTTCATTTGGGTTAAGACAGAAACTGTACTGTATTGCACCCAGTTTCTATGTATAAAAAGTATCTACAAATCAAAATACTGCTATCATTCTAGTCATAAAGCTGAAACAACAACTTGATACAAAAGGTCGATATATGTATATATGTACAATATTTATGCACAATCAATCCAAATAATGCTACAAATGATGCATTATAGTGCCTATAAAATCTGGATATGTATGTACGCACGATAAATTTAAGACACAGTCGATGAATGTAAAAAGAAGAATAAATGGAGAAAATTAACATCAACCTAACACTGAATAGCGTGTCAAAAAGTTCGAATAAGATAACGATTATATAATGGTCTCAGGATTTAAAGGAAGACAATGCGGTGGTGTCAGGAGGGCAACGTGGTGCTGTCAGTCAGATAACGAAATGGTGTCAGGCATACAACAAGGAGTCAGTAAGCAACGACGTGGTATAAGGACGTCAACGAGGATATGTTTGGTAAAAACCTTTCAGAAATCTAAATCAGGAGCCAAGGACCTCGTTACGTCACCTCTTTTTAATATCTAATTTAATAAAAACTAAATGACAAGATGACACACTCACAGAGTGACGCACAGGACCTGGACAGGATCTGAGAGCAACTTAAGTAACATAATGCAAACTGGGAACAAGTGAAGTAACATGCGAACTAACAACAAATCTTACGCAAGTACTTCTGGGATTAGACATTGCTAATTTCCTTTTATAGACAAATGTGTCTTAATGCATCTATAATATGATGCAATGCAAAACCTCTCTTTCAGAAGCAAGTCACTTTAATAAGAGGCAAACTTCTGCGTGCACTGAGGTAGATGTAATATCTTCTATTATTGGATATGGTGAGTCCCCCAAAGCAGAATTTACGTTATTCATGTTGACAGCTTGATAGCTCTGTATTGCATATCCACGGTGAAGGTAACAGTTCGGGTTCACATCCCGTCATAGACTGACATGTCCAACCCCCTTGTACATAAGAACTGCTTTCTAGGAGAAATGTGAGACCCCAACCGTGACAGGTGAAAAATAAGGAAAAGCCAGCCTTGGACATGCGTCGGGGTAGACCCGACGTCTATCGCTAGAGGATCTGGGAAAGCGAGTGGTGAAGTCGCAACTGCAAAAACAGTCATGCTGTAAAGCATACTTCAATCGATTATGGGCGTCTACTGCTAGTCGTACCTTTGAAGTTTCCTGTACCTTGGCTTTAAGTGTGAGCGAGTAGGTGCATGATTACAATTTCCTATTTTTAATAATTAATACTATTATGCTAATTTATCTACAGTTTCCTGACACCAATTAACAATTATCATCAAGTAAGTATCGCTTATAGGCAGGCAGTTGAGTGCAATTTTCTACAGCATACTGCGTTACCAAAGAAGTGCACAAATTAACACATACGAATCTCTCTAAAGAGGA
>JANTCA010027703.1:7861-22204 GCA_024741275.1 Chironex yamaguchii | reverse complement strand
TTGTGGGGGGGGGGGGGGGGGGCGGGTAGATTGAAGTGAAAGATTGGGGTGGGGGTGGGCAAGAGATTGAAGTGAAAGAGAGAAAAGGTTCTGGAAGGGCGCATGAAAACGACAATGTCGTGGAAATAAGAATGAAAGGAGTAAGAGAAGGTAATAGAAGAAAAGAAATTAAGCGGAGAAAAGAGTGTAAAATGGAAAGCAAAAAAAGGAATGGAAAGTAAAGGAAAGAAGAAGGAAAATGAGGAAAAGGAAGAAAAACGGTAGTTTAACTGAAATGTACGAGTTTTGTATGAAAATAGTGTACTTTAAGTCAATGTACGTGTACGTGGAAAATATGAATATTGTGAAAGGTAGCGTTCATGGTTTGGCCATGAATCCCATGTATTTTGCACAGAGAACCCGTCAACGAGAAGATTCAACGTATACACATGACGTGTCCAAAGATTCAGAGCGTACACTCTGTTAGCGGGCATCCAGATTTGTATCAAATCTGGTAGTGATTGTGCTCCGTTTGGACGAATCCCACTCAAAAATCTTAAAGTCATTGAACCCCAAGAATCCGCTTGCCAACACGGGCAACGCCTATTGGGTTTTGGGAGTTAGACATTGATATCCTTTGTCTCGTATTTGAAGCGTCGTCCCTCATCATCAGTATTAGGTAGCATTCTCTGGTAATTCGCTCATTCGTCATTAATTTATGCATAAACGAAGTGTGAAACACCAGTTCATTAATATTCAGATAAAATTCACTTCTGTTCTTATTGTGCTTTCAGTTCCGGAACTTCTTAGACAGTTTTAAACAGTTGTTCAATAATATTTTGTTAGCATAATCAAAAGATCATAAGTTTAGGCTAGTA
Source organism: Chironex yamaguchii (assembly GCA_024741275.1). Lineage (NCBI taxonomy): Eukaryota > Metazoa > Cnidaria > Cubozoa > Chirodropida > Chirodropidae > Chironex > Chironex yamaguchii. The sequence goes on along the minus strand of JANTCA010027703.1, from coordinate 21,347 downwards.
TTGTGGCCTCAGCATGACTTATTTTGGTATGCAGGTACGTTTTATCCCCGTAGAACGAAAGTGTTTTCCTGCCTCACACTGCCACGTGCCAGATATTCGAAATTACTTTGGCCAAGTATATCATACCACCCCATTATGTGAAAATCGGCAATGAGCAAGCTACAAATATAAAAATAAAAAGTTCATTTAAAAGTAACTTAGACATGTTGGAGAGGCCTTTAAAGCTTTGACGAATTTTGCTCCGTCAAAAGGCTTTAAATTTCCTCCCTTCGTGACAGAAAACTAATACAATGATGTGATTTTCGAGTGATCAACGAAATCTTTCCTTGAATTCAAAGACCTTGAGAAGAACTCGTGGTTCGAATCCACTAGTAGACATGTCATGCAGGATCGTAGTCGCTAGCTCTCTTTAATTCCAGGTATAAGGAATGACCTTGAGTGGCTGTATCGTCAGGAAGTATCTGATTGCACTAGGAGACCAAGCAAAATTCAGGGCGTTGCTTATTGGAGTAGACGAATTGAGCTTGCCCAGAGCAAGAAAGGTCTCAAGTTGCTACCCGCAATATTAAGCTATTTCTTGCTTTAGACAGGATTGGTTTTACATGGATCCGTAATTACGATCGTATTACTTGAGTAAGATTACTTTTCGTTTTACGCTGAGAATCAATAGTTTATCTTGTTTTCATACGACTGAAAAAATTCATAGGGTGCAATTGTTAGTAACAGATGTTGGTAATATCCAACTTTAAATTGTCATTAAACAGTCACGTGTCAGTACGGAACGGAAGCGGTCCGCTGGTTGTACGGGACTTCCCTGATAGATTGGCATTTGGATGCTGAAAATTGTCGAGGTGGGGCGCGACTTCCGCTCATCAATAGGACAAACATTTTATGCCTTAGAAGTCGACTTAAATTCTAATTTTGAGTCCTATGGATTTTTGAAAGAATGAGAATAGACACATTGTCGACTTGACTCGTCCATTATTGGGAATATGAATGAAATTAAGGCAGGGTGTTCGAAGTGATTCTAATTGTCAGGATTCATGGGTATCATACAGCAAAGCGCCTTACGAGATACCATTACAACATATAATTCCGCAACAACAGAACCGAGGCTAGTGCGCCGGACTCTTTACAACACCAACTGGCAGACCTGTTAAAAACTATTGTCTAAAGGCAATCAAAAGTTTAGAACCAAGTGTTCTCCGAAAACACGCCAATGCTGCTTGTGTTCTATGAGAAAGACGGTAACTCGTCTATACTCGTGGCAAGCGTAGATAACTATATATCTATTCTGCATCCTTTGTAACATGCCCTTTGTAATTGGTCCTACTTAATCAGCTAGAATTTAATTAGAATTACGTGGATGATATATGTTAGGTTGATTTGGAAGCTGTGATTAGCTTTTTCAGAATTTCGAGTTATGGAAGCGTTTTAGGGTTAACTTGTTCTATTTATGTAGCATGAAGCAAATCGCGTAGGGTTGTGCGCTGAAAAAATATTCAAGTCTGCCCAGAGGGCACATCCAAGTTGTTGTTACTTTGTTATTTTGTCTCTGTTAATATTTAGTACTACCTTTAGTTTCCTTTCTTGTTCACGTAAAGGTACGTCGGTTACAATGCACGCATTCAAGCCTCGATTTCCACATCTTTTCAATTCGACACACTAATTTCGACATCTTGACAAAGCATAATATCCAGAAAAATACAAGTGCTTAGTCTTCTGAGAGAAAGAATGGTAGTTTCTGGAAAGTGATCCTTATTTCTCTTACTTAAATTAGACTTGTGAAACTGCTGGGAGTCACCCATATACCATAGACATGACTACATGTTGTGCTTGCCAGAGAAAAATCACTTTCATTTACTTGAAGTTAACAAAAGAAAAAATAAACATGCTTTATTCTTGCACAATGGTATTGTGGTATAAAGCTTGAAAATCGCCTTGAAAATGTGCCACATTGCGCTATAAAACAAAACTTCGTCCGACACTTCAGTGTATGAATCATAATGAAAAGTAAACGTGTACGGTAAACGTTTTATGAGAAACATGAATCCCAACTAGCCAATCGTAAAAAAAGAGAAAAAAGACAGAAAGGAAACGGAAAAGTAATCCATTATCGAAAGTCTGAGTGAAGAGAACGAACTCTTTCTGCCTATCGAGTCCTGGTTTTCTCGTTATATGTAGACAGAGTCCAATACACTTAGGTGGAAGGACGATCTGTCTATGCCAATCATGCAAAAATGATGGTATTTATTCATTTTCCATCTGTTTCTATGAGTATGGAAACATTACCTAACCATGGACGTTTTAACAAGATAGGGCATTTTTTGGATGCAAAATCAGTTATCTTTTCTTGAAAAATCTTAGGAACAACCACTGTTTCAGAGGGACTAGTTCCTATTTTTCCTAGTTCTGAATTCAACTTAGATTTTGTACAAATACTCTATGCACAAGTGTTCTGGTAAAAATGATTATCCTCTTCGGACAAGAAATCCCAGGGAATGTGCTGGCTAGTAAAGTAGTTTTTCCGTAAACTTTTTTTACTTAATTATTCTTAGCTTTTTCCACCAAAACGTCAAGACGGGTTACAAAATATTTTGTTCCTTTTCTGCCGTAATATGATGAAACAAAAAGATTCTAAACTGCCATCCAAATGCAAAGAACACCTCCGAAAAGGAGTGGGGACGGCGCCCCAGGTCATTCAAACCGTAGAATAAGAGGGCCCGAACCTGATATCTACTGATGATGTTCTGTTGCCTAGAATGTATTTGGTTAACTTTATTTAGAAATGGAGTGGATGGTCTAGGTACAAACACCGTGTTTACATCATTCTCTGGAGTGTTGAGTGTAACTGGTTAAGATTTTGGAACAAAGATGTCAATTCCAATCTGTTTTAAAGATAGTGAAAATGTCATTGACACAGCGAAAATTAATGGGCATTTTGTTTTTGTTTTCTTTTAAAATTCACTTCTTGTGAAAGCGAACAAAGATATATGCCAAAAACTGGACCCAGGGGGCTACCCACTGCCACAAAGTCTTGTTAGCCAAATGTTGCAAATTTTGATGTTCTGTACTACAAAAAGACTTTTTAAGTTAAAAAATTTCTAAGCCAGACAGTTTTAATAAGTAGATACCGCCATTAAAGTTTCGACGTTAACGAACTTTGCTGGATGGGATATTCTTGCTAAGTGGCAAGTGTGAGGCCCGTTCGGTCGATGATGCAAAGTAAAAATAGCATTTCACATGGTAGGTTTGAAAAGTAAAATTCAGTTTAGAATTACAGAGTACTGAAGATAGAAATAAAGTAAACAAACGAGGACTGTGTGAAAAGCAGAATAAGAAAAAGGAGTCCAAGTCTAAACATGCATCCTCATAATAAAGCATTAGAGTAATGCAACCTAGATGAGATGCAATGCTCTGACAATATACGCACTTGCTACATAAAGAACAGGAGCAATAACAATAGCAATGTCACTTAAGCACAACTTGGTCCATACGACATCCTTCATACACACACCGACAAGTACAAACGCATACAATATTTAGGTTTCCAAGGTACCGGTCTCGATTTATCGGCGACGGGTTTACAAAATACTCCATGGACGAACTAAGCCTAACGGGGAGTGTTAACACAGAGACACAGACAAGATACTACCACGTATAATAATCCAAGCACCGATAGAGGGGTCCGGTCAAAGTTGGATCCAACATATTTTGGCAGAAATCGTTTTACTAAGTCGCACTTGGTTCTTTTTCAGAGCAAATAATTTCAAAGCATCCATTTTAAAGCGACGTAGTTTTGTAATTAAGTCCTACTTTGTCACTATTTCTCTCCATATTGATCAAAATATTGCATTTATTCTTTTGATAGACTATTCGTATATTCTTCATTACTCTCAGACACGTTTCACATCAAAACTGGACCTGTTTTTGCCAGAGAAAGGAAAACGTAATTAAACTGAAGTACAAGTGCGACGCGGTGTAAACCAATCTGAGTCTTACCTAAACAATATTGGAACCATGTTTGATCCGAATTAAAGTTTCCCTCTTTTAATAGAATAAGGCAAACATTTACCTCGTAAAATACAAAGATAGGTAATACTCAGGCGTAGTCTTTAGTAAACACGCATATTGACAATTACAACTTTTAATATTTACGTTGAGGTATAAAGCACACAAAACCACGACCTTGTGTTTACAGAATAATGATTGTGTCAATGTATTATTTGACTATTGTCAATAATCATATTTAAGTGGAATTCTTATTCTTTGAATTTAAGGGGTTGGAGTTATTTCAATATACTATAAATTTGGAATCTAGACGTTTTCAATGAAACATTTTGCAAATGTTTCGAATGATTGAAATATCTTTTAACAAATGCCACTTGTAGCTATTTATACGATCACCCTGTCTAATGCTGTCTGTAACTAGAGCAGAGGACGATAGAAATGCATGCCTTGATGGCACAAAACACAAGTTGCTTGTAAACTTACACGCAAATAAACATACACCCAGTCGAATGAGTGAACTATTGCTGTTGAAAAATCCCCCGCCTAACAGCGGCATCAGCACTTGATGAAACCAACCTGTAACTCTTTTCCTGCAAACGGGTAATAAGTGCTCAGGGAAGAACAAATTTTTATTCCTTATTATTGTAATAATTATCAATTCAAAGCTATCTTAAATTTCCAAAACCTAGTTCACCTTATGATTAGACACCCAGAAGGCAAAGCAACTTTGTTTTGTGATGGTTCTCATACGTTCTACGTGTCTGAACTTTGGCAATTACTTCAATTCAAGTTATCCTAACCAAAATCCAACAATGTTGACAGGTAGAGGAATTGGACTTTACTTGCAGTGATGTTAAATTTTCGATCATGTGCTCTAAACATTTTTGTGCCAGCTTTTCTTCCGTTCATTGCTAGGACTAAGCTGTATATATTTTTCAACACTATTGGTAGGCATTTTATATTTTCTAGTGGTATTCATTTTATATTTTCTAGTGGTAGTCATTTTATATTTTCTAGTAAGTCATTTTATATTTTCTAGTAAGTCATTTTATATTTTCTTGGCATACTCTTTTTTCATTTTCTAGTGATAGTTATTTTATATTCTCTAGTGATAGTCATTTTATATTTTGTAGTGGTAGTCATTTTATATTTTGTAGTGGTAGTCATTTTATATTTTGTAGTGGTAGTCATTTTATGATTTCTAGTGGTAGCCATTTTATATGTTCTTGGGATAACCTTTGCAGTAAAAAAGTAAATGACATTCTGTGCGATAAATGTTTGTTATCTAAAATAATGAGAGATTACACTGGAGTACAAGTACATACACTATAGACAGCCTTCGTAAGAATTGATTGCCTTTACTTGCATAGGATAAAATACGAAACAACCAAGAAAATGAGTACCCTAATCAAGAAGTGAATTCCATGGTATACATCAAGCATGTGAAACATAAGCTGTCTGATTATATTCAACTGCTTATATTCAATAGTTTCATTAACAGATACAACACAGCTATTTTGTAAAATAAAAGATATGCGATGACATTGTGAAGGAATCTTTGTTTTCCTATTTACTTTTCAGCACTGATCTTCCAATACAGATGAGCTAGAGCTTTTTATTACTCAAGATCGGTTCAATTTCTGAATACAAAATTTAGAAATTTCAAAGTTGTGTTGAGACCGTAGCTGTTGGGAACTCAACATCAACGATAAAAGGTGCTTAAATGATACTTGCCTTGTATTAAATTTTCTGCATTCGAAAAAAACCAAACAAGACATGTTCTATAAAATGTTATCTTTGTTTCTACTAAGCACTCAGTGCAAGCACTCAGTGTGATTTCAGGCAAAAAAGGGATGGAAAAAAGATCGCAGATTAAAATTTTCTTTGGCAGTGCCGAGAACATTATAAAAGGTAAGCTACCTTATGGAGTTCGTGTATGAGTCTCTTCTAAACAGCGGAAGAGTTTATTAATTAATCTTAACATTACATTCACAATTTGAATATGTACATGGTGAAAGAATGATACTAACTCATACAACACTGTTATCACATCTAATGTTCAAATAATTTAGGGCCAATTGGCTATGTATAAATGAAAACTGTACAGCTTTAATCACACGGATATTTACAGTAGTAAACGTATGAATATGACTTTATAAATATTAAATATTACCGGAATGAAATCACTTTTAGAATTACTAATTAGTTGCACGATTCCGAGGATTTCTGGCCTTCTTTTTGAATAAGCAGTTCAAAAGTGCATTAATTGCCCCTCTGGTTCCTGGCAGTGTATCAACAACATGAAATGTAAAGCTTGATATAGAATCAATAGAATTGTTGTCAATTTATTGTAACTTATTTAGGTAACAGCCTGTGTAAGTTACGTAAATTGTAATTAAAAGAATCTTGAATTAGAAGTAAAATCTGACATGCAATATTTACATTAGAAAATACCAAGCGCAGTTTAGACCATTACCCATAGTTCCAAGGAAGCATACAGCTGACGTGAGACCAGGCTTCGGGTTCACAACTTAATAAGTCATATGTTATTACGCCACAAAAAATGTTGTGATTGACCAATTACCGTTTGGTTATTGCCACTGAAGGCGACTACATACCACACTAGTTAGGATTTCGACTAAACACTATTCTATGAAGGGTTGCTATCTGACAGATAGACTTCAACGTCGACTTAAATGTTCGAAGCAGAGGTAATAAATAGCGAAGACGTTTAAAAGCCAATTGAAATTCTCTACAAGCCCAGGACATTCATTCTTGTTAAAAGTTGTTTTCTTGTATCTACCACAAAGAATTTCAGTGGATGACCTCTTTTTGGGTCAATTGTATGGTAAAATACGTTTTCCGTACATCCGATGTAAGTTTTTGCCTCATTCTCGAATGTTCTTTCGTGAAGACTATAAGATGTATGTAAATATTACGAGCTGGCATGTGTAGCACTGACAACTAAATGACATTTTCAGTTACTCCAAGACTTGAAACTAGCTAATTCTGTAGGTCCCATCATTATGAAAGAACAACCCAGTAAAAATTTGTCATGAGTTTGTTTGATGCTTCTGTTTCCAATCAATGCTTACACTACAAAAATTAGAAAATTGTGTTAAAATAAATAGTAGAAAAAGCAAGCTAAAAAGTAAATAAACCTTAATGTACCTAGCATCTAGAAAATAAGAAATACAAAAACACATACGAAGTCAAATGTCAAAATATCAACTTTGCTTATTTCTTGCTTATTAACGGATAAGACTCCTCTACTCTATTTCAATGCGCAATATCGTCTGTTTCCAAATATATTGTGTATGAACAAAGTAATTTATACTATTCAAGTTTGTAAGGGGAGTATTCATTCAGACGCTTTCTATTTTCAAGTTTGATTTAACTCGTTGCTTTTAGACTTAACGCTTCTCCTCTGTCAAGTTCTTATAAAGGCATTTTTATATGTACTTCCACATTATTCCCCAAAATACCACAAACGCGTTTCAGTACGTCCTAAATCGGTTGCTGTAGTGAATTTGTGTTGTAAATTTAAAGATCTCTATATTGTCAATTTCAAACTTCAAGAGCAAGTTAATTTGCACTTCAGACGTCCCTCATGCTACAGAAGATCATTCATAATGACTTAACTCCCAATCTCTTGATACTTTCCTAAAATATTAAAGTAAATAAAACTAAATTGTATTAATATTAATAGTTAAAGTTTTTCTCCCTTCAATGTTCTACATTTTGGACATTATAACAATTTTTAATGTCCACCTTGTCTCACTTCCTTCCTTTCTTTCTTTCTTCTTTCCTTCATATCTTACAGAAAGTAGCTTATTAAAAGTTGTAACAACACTGCAACGACTTCAGTGCATATTTACGTTTTTAAGCTTGCTCCTCTATTTGAGTTCTAAAGTCACGTTATGACAACGTAAGGGCTTTCTGTGAGACAAAATTCTAAACTTGAAAATTGTAGATTAAGATTTTATGCGAATTTCTATTAGAGAACGAGGTTAATAAAATAGGAATATTCTAACAAAACCATATCATTGTACATTGTCGTCTGTTGGCGTCCAAATACCATGAAGCAACCAGGCGATCAATTAGACTGAGGACGCTCTTCAAATCAATGTCTTATTCTGTCGGAATTTGCACCAATACTGTACATGTCTAATGTAGAATCTAATGCAAAGAATGGCTGAAGAACTAACTGAAGTTTAAGCTTCTTAGAATGGATATATATGTTTACAATTTCTTACCAACTTTGTCACCTTGCACTTTTGCGTCACTTTGCATCTGCTGAATAAGAGGATGACATCATAAGTTATAATTTATCTGTTCATCCACTCCACGTTCATTAAAAAGTCATGCATTTTAAACCCTTTTGATTAAGCACGTGTCTGTCTATTGCCCCATTTATTTTCCCACCTATCCACCGTTTAATTTTGTCTACCACTTGTAAGTTTGGGGGTTAAGAGAATCTGGCAATAACATCATCAATGGCTTACATTTGTGAGGATGAACCAGGGGATGCTGAAGGGAACAAATCTAACAATGCAAAAGCTGTTTTCATCATTCTGGTCTTACCAGTAGTAGGACACAGGGTGTTAATGAAGACCAAAAATTTTCAGGAACTTTTCTTAGGAACTATTTCAGTGCTTTTGCACAGTTTGGTTTCCTCTTCAACAAGAATTTATCAATTTCCTTCGTCACGTTTTTCAAGTTTTAACCCTCGTATTTTTAAACTTAAGAAGTGTATTTTCCTCAACACAATCATCAACGGTACATTTGTAAATAACTTGCATACACTGAATGTTTGCGTAAGTTTCAAAGCATCTTCTTCAACGAAGATAATAGTAACAATGCCGTCATCAAGTAGGTAATTAAAAATAAACATGCAATAGCGCGTTCATACCAGGCACCATTGCGACATTGGACTTTCAAAACCTCACTGTTAATGACTCCGACACAATCCAATTTTTTCATCAATTACGGTTTTCCTTAGTTTTACTGTCTACTTTAATAGCCATTCCCTTCTGTTTACTACACTTGAAACATCTCTCTTATTACCATTCCTCCAAGGCTGATTAATCTATCAGTCCATAGACGCAATCAATCAATCAATCAATCACTTGCCCATAAAATCAATCAGTTAAACAAGCAATCAATCAACAAATCAATAAGTCGATAAATCAAGTCATTGAAACGATTAAACAAAGAAATATATCCACACATCAGCAATTTAATCTATCTATTTGGCCGAAATTACTCTGATTTTGTGGTTTTGTATTTGAAGTTTTGAATTTGCTACCTATTTGCCTTTGATGGCAGTCGCTTGCCATTGTTACGAAGACACTTGCACAGGATACCTTAAATTGTCTGCCAGTAACACTTGAAATAAGCTAGTTTCCTCACACTACTACTGAACTAGCAATAGTACTAACTAAGTACCCCACTCATGACCAGAAAGAAGCAGTAGCCAATGTTTTGCATTTAATTTCTGATATTTGCGTAACCCATACAACACAGATTATTTTGAAGTGAAAACAGCTATTGATTTTTTGCATGGTGGTATTGTGTTTTTGCATTAACAGGGAAGGTGATGTCACCGATATGGTGATTGCTATAAGAACATATTCTTTATCTAGCAATTGCAATGTTAGTTAATTGCATTGTTAGTTAATTGCCCAATGCGGAATATAGATGATGAAATTGTTTCTCTGTGATCTGCCTACACTACAAAGCGCAACATTGTATTGATACTCTTCTATCCAATCAATGCTGTTTACCAAGGAAATGGAGCATGAAACTCCTTCTCAAAATGGCCTTTGATTTGAACACGTTGTAAGGTGTTAACGACCTATCCCGATTATTGTTTTATTTCGTGAAACGTGTGGATGAAACATCGGTTAATGCCACTTTTTGCGTGGGGCACTTAGTACTACTAGCTGTAAAAGTATTTAGGTAATCCTGGCCAGCAGTCAAAGACATCAGGCCAAATTCTGTAGACACCCAAAAGGTGCCTTGCTCACTGTTTTCACATTCTTGTGACTTCTCAAGGAAGCCTGTCTGTCAACTATTTGAATATCTTGTCATTTTTTTCAAAAAAATTGACTTGCCTTGCCTCGCAGACTCGAAAAACCCTTCTTTTGAGGCCACGCTTTCAACACTTGTTCCCAGGCCCCCAAGATGTAAAACAGGTCAAACCGGTTTCAAAGAATTGAGATGTTGAGATTTCGGTTTCAGTCCTACAGAAGCAACAACAACAACGCACGCACCAAGCTAGAATGGCCCCACTTGATGTGGGGCAATAAATACAGACATAAAACATTAGCTGCAGCTAGATTACTTACCGTTTTAATGGTTGCTGTGCTTGTGCTGCTTGACCTTCGTCTTTCACCTGACTGCCTCATGACATCCGGGTTGTTGAAAAGACTTTCAAGCTATTAAAAGTTGTTAAAAAGATTATAAGATCCGATATGTAAAAGCATTCTCACCAGTAGGAACAGTATACAGTTCAAAGGCATCACAGAAAAAGGAAAAGTCTGGGACACCACAAGCTAAATCTGCTTTTGGATTGTTAAATTTGTTCCCATTATTTCAGTTGTGACTGAATCTATCTATATATCTATCCGTCCATCTCTTCTTTTCATGCTACCTTTGGCTTTCCTGCATGTCTTTTACATTTCGATTTTGTCTTCATCGGAATACTCAATCAGTACTCACTACAGTCAACTCTCGCCTCACGGACACCCCGATATAACGGACATCCCTCTATTCATAAAAATCCCCGACTGAAAATACAAAGAAATGACTGAACGCAGCTCTCGCTATCTCGGACTCTCTCTATTACGGAAATGCGGACACTACGTGTGGTCCTTTTTGAACATTTGATTATTTAACTCTCGATAGAACGGACACATGCTGTATATAACTGTCAGATACTACACAAATGCATTGCATTGTTAATTACGTGCTCATCTTAAGATAGTGAAAAGGAATTGCTAGATTCTCTAGCGACAAATGGGCAAGAGCAAGTGGTCATGTCGGATGGTGATAATGATGAAGTCACTCCCACCATCAGCTTGAAGAGCTATCGCAATGTTGTGAGGTTGGTGAGAGACATAGAAGCGTCCCTCATCCAGCGTGGTCTTTCTACGATAGCGAGAAAATTTGCAAGCCTAAGTAGTAAAGTTACAGCGCATGCAGTGAAAAATCAATTACACCAGACGACACTTAAAAAGTATTTCTTGCCACAGTACAACTGCAAACTACAGAAAAAATAATACAAAACGTATAAACTACAGAACTACAAATATGTTAATCAAATTGCATGATTGCTGTTGATTAAAAAAATAATAATTTTTGAACCAATAACTTAGTGACTGTTTTCTCATACCGATATTACGGACTCTCGTGATTGCGGACGCAGTATTTTGGTACCGATGGTGTCTGTAATAACGAGAGTTGACTGTACTAACTTTGTTAGCAACAGAAATGGACGAGAAACTCGCTTTATTTGCAAATTTTGTCCTCTGACAGTGTAAATACCTGAAAAAAGTACATATTCCATTACTGTATCGCGTGCTGATTACCATAACTCAGACATACCTCATTCATCCCTAACTGCCCTGAGCCAGACGTTCGTGATGTTCTTCGGCTGCATGGTGAAGCATTTGACACTGCTGAGTTTGCACTCTCTCTACGTTTAAAGGCTTGATTTCGCTGTGCGACCTCAGAGGAGACAGAAGGAGGCATTTCATTCCTGGATAAAATTAATTTGGATAAATTCACTGGTTCGTTTTCGTCTTTTGACAGCTTGGGTTTTTCAAGTCGATTAATTTCAGATTTACTTGCATTGTAATCTTCCTTCTTCCTCCGTGATGGCTGACTGTTGTCTGATGATCCTCCTGTTTCTATTCTTAGTCCTTTATCCGCTACAAGTTGCTGTGCTCCGTTGCTTTTTTCATCTGTAAGTTGTCCTGGTATGTCCTCCTACAAGAAAAAATTTTTCGGGAACAATTGTTTTTCCAACCTATCAAAATTATTCTAATAGATTTTTCAAGTATTCTAATAAAGTGTGTTGCAGATTGATGGTTTAATAGCGACATGCGCATCACCTACTCATCACAATAGTGGTAAATTACAAATATTACATGTCCAAAACTATTCAAAGAATTATGCTTAATTGGTAGAAAGACTTTAAGTCAAAGAAAGATGAAAAAATTCACTTGTTATCTTTGCAAGGCGTGGGGTTTCTGCATCAAGTGCACGGTTGTAGCACAAAATAGCATGTAGCTAATCTAAGATGTACAATCCTGGACAGCCCTTCCTCGTGTGACCACGCCTCGTGATTCCTTTGACTTAAAATAACAGACATTTAGCACTCCTCACACAGTATGTAACATGTTTGAACGTGGATTCAAACCAAGATTCTTAGTTTCAAGGTTTCTGAAGCCAATCTCATGTATATTAACCATCCTATTTTCCACAAATAACGCAAGAAGGTGTAAAAGTGTATAATATGTAAGAAAATTTTCAAAAATGTATCAGGGTACATTCAGTATGAATTTTTGATAGCCAATTTAGAGATCAGAGAACTGGTACACTTCAAAATTAATCTAAATGCTATATGCGTCTCCTGCTTCTACTGCTTGTGATCTAAGATGGCTAAACGGTAAAGCAGATGGTATCTTGTTTGCGGTTTACGTGTGCAGACAGTATATTTTTGCTCATATTTATGATGTAGCTAGAGCTCATCTTGATAACCTAGTTTTTTCTGTATATCGATAAATTTATGAGGAATAAATCAGAAGTACGGTCGTACGGGTCGAACAGTAAGTAGTTCAATGATATTAAGTGTGTAGAAATGACATTGGTGACGACGATGGGATTTCGCATCGCTTAGCCAGACTTTAACCACAATGGAGAGACACAGAACATATGGTTTCCTATGCTAGTTAAAGTTTGGAAGATACTGAATGACGATATTGCAAAACGGAAAGGAAGCGCAGGCAACTGTATGTGCTGTTGAAACTATCTATATCTTCTTTAACGAGTCTGAATTTACCCTAGTAACCTACTGCCAACCACTAGAAGTTGTCTATGGTATCCCGAAATCAAAACCATGGGCATCTATTGAATAAAGGGTCCCACATTTCACTTGAAAGTGATTCTTGCAGTGCAAACAACGGGCTATGTCAGCAAGGGGAGGAAGAGCAAATTTTGTTGAGAATGAAAGTCTTGGAATGGTTAGTATACCAACCTCTAGGGCTCTGTTTTAGAGCAAGCACGTGTAAATATTTGTTCTATTCATCTCTGCATTTATTGATTTTAAAACCTACGCTCCTCAATGGTGACCATGTTTAACTTAAAAAGTGATTCTTGCTGTGAAAACAAAAGGCTATGTCAGCAAGGGGAGGAAGAGCAAATTTTGTTGAGAATGAAAGTCTTGGAATGGTTAGTATACCAACCTCTA